>CAEGAF010034448.1:0-20533 GCA_903067075.1 Micropoecilia bifurca | reverse complement strand
CCCACCCCCCCCCCCCCCCCCCCCCCCCCCCCCCCCCCCCCCCCCCCCCCCCCCCCCCCCGCCCCCCCCCCCCCCCCAAAGCCCCTACTAAGGACAATCATTCCCTCAAAATAGCCCTAAGCTGTAGCACCAAATCACTGATGTATGAGATGATGTAGCAAAGAGCTCACTAAAAAAAAAAAGCCTTTAGTGACTCTCCTATACCAGTTTTTGCAATTCCTGAGGATTATTTTGTGAAAAACACGTTCAATAGTCAAACTCCCTCAGTAGTGTCAAAAACAGAAACAATTTTCCTCATATTTTTACACAAAGTATAGACACAACCCAGTCAGGTACAGACAATCACTAAACATGACTATACAGAAAGACTACTCAACTGAGACAACATCTGACCGAGAAAAGTTCCTTAATCGACATAAACCCAGACATACACAGTTTCACATGCCTCCATCTTTCTCACAGACAGCAAGCAGGGAACCTATGTGAGCCGCAGAAGCAAGGTTAGAGGGGATGCATGTAAGTCAACGGGACACAAAAGGCATGCAGCGGCTAGAGAGGGAGGGAGGGATGAGGTGGGTTCTGACTGAGAGGAGATGGACGTTTAGCTGCTGTCATTTGCCACCCAAAGGAAGCAAAGGCAAACACCAAAGCGGTGTTTGTCCGTTTGGGCGATGACAGCGGGCTTGGAACCGCTGGAAGCTGTGTGGATTTTTGACAACACTAGAAAAATGCAGGTTGTTTTCTATCTCATTCTGTTATTTTTCACGTGGCTTTGAACTGACATGTATCTCAATTGCATAGTAAGTTTCTGTAATTACTCTTTAAGAAGTTTTTTGCAAAAGCTTCACTAGTTTTAAACTAAGCTCAACACAAAACGTAAAGAACACTGATTTGGTCTATTTTCTGTAGGTTGTAGCAAGACTAAGTAATATTATTATAAATCTTATTTATTTCCCCTTAAAGAGAATCATGTTTGTAAAGAAAATGCATTTGTGGGTTGAGCAGCACAATTGAGGATATGGGTTGCTCTAATGAAACCCTATAAAATCCTCTCTGGTGTGGTGGAAGATCTTCTTCGACATAAAAACAAGACTCATCCTCATTGAAGGCCATTTCAATTCAGAGATGAGATTCTGCAACCAGAGGATTTCCAATGGCTCTTAACCACTGGGTTTAGGTTGGGTGTGCCAAAGTGACTAAAACAACCACTGGATAACTTACAAAAAATGCTGGTTGAGGAATGGGATGCCATCCCACAGCAGTTTGTGACTAAGCTGGTAACCAGTGTGAGAAGAAGGTGCCAGGCTGAATAAAATGTTAAATTGCCAATATGGCCCATTTCTTCAAACTTTAGTCATGAAATCAAAAAACGGACACTAAAGCTGGTCGACATGGTTAAAAATCAAATTTATGATTTTTTTGTCTTGCTTTCTTTTCTTAAATATTATAAATTATAAAATAGATATTTTCAAAAATTGACTCATTTCAATCATCCCTTCTGTGAGCTGTACAGCATAGTATTAGTTCAACCTATGAGAATTTTTGTTCATTTACGACAATGTTGACATAATATTAGCAGATTAAAAATTCAATTTTACCAGAAGGCTTGAAAATTACGAGAAAATGTTTTAATGAGGAAAATGCTTGAATAATTATTTTTTTTGTTATTTTTTGTGTTTGGGTTTTCATAAAATTACTACTTTATTCCCCAGTTATTATGATTTTCTTCTGGTCTTATTTCAACTTTATTATCACATGATTATTTTTGTAATCCTACAATTGTATTTTTATAACATGATGACTATTTTCATAAAAAAGGAACTTATAGCCTTATGCTACCTCTCAGAACCTCAGTTCAAGTTCCAAATAAATAGAAGCTGTAAAAAAAACGCTTGTCATGCAGGACGACAGGCTTTGGGTGTGCTAGTGTGTCTCCGAACTATGGAAACACAGGGAGTGTTTCCATAAAAAGAAATCCAAATTTTCTAAAGATTAATTATCTAAAACCAAAGATTTGATTAACTGATAAAATATAGTCATCACCCAGCCATAATGGACACCAAACAATAGTCAGTAGCAAAATAGCTTAAGGTGTGTTTTTTTTTACGTTTTTGGTGACCTTTACAGCGATCAGAAAGAAAACTAGCAAATCCAGCCATATTTAAGGGGGAAATAAACTGGTTTTCAGGCTGTAAAAGGTATCTTGCCAAAAAGCCTTGTCACAGCAAAAAATACAAACGAATGTTTAATTTTTTTGGCAAAGCAAATTAATTATTTCTGAAGCATATTATGAAGGTAAAACAGGGCTGAGAAAATAGTACAAACACATTTGTCTAATTTTAACAGATGATTCTGGCTCACGACAGGTGACTGTACCTTCTCCTTATCACTGGCCTCTCTCGCCACTGTGGAACCCTGCAGAAAGAAAATGAACCACTGTGAGAAAACAGTACTGACACGCAATTAACAGGCCGGTCAGAAGGAACAATAATTAGACGATAGTATTTTTTTTTAATCTTCATTTGCTCTTACCTTTAGATCATATTTTTTGTAGACAGAAAGACGGTGGGAGAAAACATTGCGAGTAACAATCATGTAGGTCTCGTCTCCGTCCACGGTGAGACGGTACATCCCCAGAAACTGAGGCAGTAGGGTGTTGCCATGGCACTCCACAATGAACTACCAAAGGAGAGAGGAGAATACAAATGTATGGTGCTTTAAGATTACAATGGCTCTTTGCAGTGCACACAAGTAGGTTGGAACAAAAACGAAGAAGAAAACACAGCAGGAACCCTTTAAGAGCGTTTTTTTGGTTATCAGCTTTGAGGTGATAAAGGGATGCGAGGGCCACGGGGCCCTCATGTCTAAAGGCTCTCATAGGAAAACTGTACTCAGTCCAATTTTATTGGAATAATAATTCTTACAAAATAAAGCAGTAAAAGACAAATGAAAAATGCAAAATAAATGTCAAATAACTGCAATTAATTTAGTTATGTTAGAAAACAAGAAAAAAAAGACAATATTTATAGAATTTAGAGAGACCTCTTCAAAATATGTAAAAAAAAAAGAAAGTTATTTTGTTTTTTGTATAGTAAGAAAGTCATATTTACCTGATGATATTTCTTTAAAATGTTGTGCATCTCAGCCACATCTTCGCTGCTGATGGTTTTGATGACATAGCGCTTATCATAAGAGGTATGAAAGCGGGCCCCGCTGCGACCCTGGGCCTCGCTGTTCAAGGGAGCGCTGCGAGTCAGAGAGTTCTGCAAAAATAGAACAAAGGTGGCAAAGCTCACACAAAAGATATAGTATGATATAAAGATATACTATGGGAAATTTGAGGTTTATATCAGATTTATACTCCTTACATGTTTTGTGCACCACAACCACATATTTTAGTGTATTTTATATGAAAATTTGGCACAAATATGAACATAATGAAGCTAAAAAGCAAGTGAACATGATTTTCTAATTTTATACAAATCTGAAAAGTGTGGAATACATTTGTCTCAAGTCCTAAGCCAATTCTTTGTAGAACCATTTTTAATTACAGCTACAAGCCTTTAAGGGTGTGCCTATTCCAGTTTTGGTCAATTACAGAGGAATCTTAGAATAGGCCTTGAAGTCTATGCCTGAGCATCGTTGGGCATCAATTGTCAGATCTTGTCAAAGACTTTATTAGACATAGGTCTGGACTTTGACTGGGCCATTTAAATAGATGAAAATTCTTTGAACCAAGCCATTCTATTGGCTTGGTTCAAAGAATTTTCATCAGAACTTTGCCTGAATGTTTAAAGTTGTCCTTCTACAGCAGTGACTCTTCACTGGCCAGGTCTTCTGGAGCCTCTGACATGGATTCTACCACAGATGTGTTTTCACCATGGAGAAACGCATCACAGTGACGTACAGACATGGTTTTCTGTAAACTACCCAAAAAGTCACATTTTAGTCTCACTACTTTGAGCACCTCCTTCACATAAAATACCAATAAAATGTATTGATGTATGTGGTGGAAAATACTCCTCCTCCAACAAACTGGATAGAAATATCAGATCTAAAACGTATCCTAACATATTCTAACTAAACAGATTGGACTCTATGACTGAACTTTACGATCCATAATGTCCGTCATCCACCTTCGACTCACTGCTTCCCACGCAGCAGTCTGAACACGCGAGATTCTGACCCCTGTACACATGGAGGCAAACAGCTGCTGCCCAGACTTTGGAGTCCAACGTAACATGATCCAACATCTCCTGGCACAATCCCTCATTCACTAGGAATTCCTCACCCACCAAATCCTTTTCTTCTCTAGAAACGACCAGAGAAATGCCTCTTCAGAAAGATAGAAATTATCCTATAGAATGATTTCTTAGAGTTGTTTTAGTAGGTCACTGTTTACCACCAGCTGGATTTTTTGTAGCAAATGGGGGGAAATTTTTTTTATTACATTTGCACCTTAGGGATTTTTGAAAATATTTACTTGATATTGTTACAAACTGAGAACTAAAAAAAAGACAACAAAACAAAACAAAAACAATAAAAAAAATACATATACTCTACACTTTAACCCTATAGGGAAGCAATTTAACAAATTCTACTCTTTATTTAGACTGGAGAGCTCCCCATTCACTCCAGCCCACTGAATCCTAAAGTAAACATTAAGGGAGGACAGCTGCAGTGCACTGGAACACAATGACCTCCAAATACTGCCAAATCACTGACTGCACTGGGACATGGTGGCTTACTGGGAAAGAGGGGAAAAAAAATCAAGGAACTGCAAGATTTGGACAAATGAAAAACACATTGACAGTACTTCAGGGATGATCAACATTAACTGGCAACTTCCAACTGATTCAGACACATTTACAAAGGAATTAAAAAGAAGAAATGTGAAGTCTGTTTATACCGAGAAATCCTGGTCGTCAATACCGAACCTCTCCCTGAGGTTTCGGAACACGAGGGGGCAGTACTCCTTGAATTTGAAATGGCTCGGCATGTTCTCCCTGCAAACACAGAAACAAAACAAATCAGGAAACACAAAGAGCTTCAAAGAGATTTTCAGGTGGTGCAAGTCTGAAATGTGATTCTCTTTAGCCTTGTAACAATTTAAGGGATGAGAAATATGTCTAATTACATTGTTGCAACATATAAAACACCTTACTTATTAAAGAGGTGGTTGTCCACTTTAATCTTAGAATAGGCCTTGAAGTCATCTGGCATGAGCATGATGGGAACCTGAACGTGGCTCAACTCGTTTATCTGCACAGAGAAACAAAGAAGGTCAACAGGTCAGCATACTTGTACTAGAAGAAATGAAACAATGTGATGGACTGGCTTACTGGTTTGTTGTCAGGGAATAGACAGACTAAAATTTGTTACATATGCTCTGAGGCATCATTTCAAATGTTTCCTTCAAATCAAGAAAAAAACTTTCTGTTATGACCAACAGGGAAAAAAATAGTGATTTGGTATTTTAAAGAAACAAACCTTTTGCCAGAACTAGGGTAACCATGATAAGAAAGAGATAAACCTCCAATAACCCAGGGCTTGTGACACATCAAAAAGAACCAAGAGTTGGAATTCTAAAAACTATAAAAAAAAGCCTCTTCTTTCAACGTATAAAAGCATTTTATGTCGCCACATTTTAGAATTCAAAGGTCATTTTATCAGTAGTTAGTACAAAGGTTGCCTTTTTAACATATTCACATGACCAAGTACTCATAAATCCTGATGATTCTAGAAAGATGACGATCTGAGAGTGACATGGTATTGGTCAGGCTGTACTCATTTTCAAAAGAAATATGCTGATCAAAACAGAAACCCTGGCCTCAGACCTGCACAGGAGTGGAAAATGAATGATTATGCCAAAAACATACCATCATCAGGTATAGAACTCTTGATCTGATAGTAGAGCTATCTTAAAAACCAAATACTAAAATCATTGGGCCGGTGTGTTTTCTTTCTTTTATATTTTAATCAAAGCACAAAGTCTTGGAAGTTATTTTTAGGACTTAGATAAGCGCAGAGAGTTCAGGCCTGGACCAATCCCCTCGTCTAAGCTCTTGGTATTATGAGAAGTCTAAAAATGGTGCCAAAACTGTTGAAGTTTAGAAGTGTTTTAAATAGACCGATTAAAACAGATTGGAGACATCAGAGTAACAAAAAAAGAAGAAGCCATAAACCTTCAGAGTCTCATTAACATTTAAATAAAGTACGAGTTAGCCAAGTGGGTAAGAGGCATGAGGTGCTGTACGACTGAAAAATAAATCAGATTCATTCTTTTAGCTTGTTTTGTCTGCTAGGTTAAGCTGTGTCACACTACGTTAGAGCTGGACAATGTGGCTGTAAAACATCACAATATAAGCGTTTCATATCAGTTGATGTCGATAATTACAGATTCTTTTTTTTTGTTTTCAAAATCTGAAATATTGCCAAACTGGTGACGTGAAGAAACAAATTAGATAAAAAAAAATCAGGCAGATTTTTCAATAAGTTGTGACATTACAATTAGCATTAGATTTTCAGGTTTTCGGATTTTCAGCTGCACAAAACCTTCTACGACTCAGAAATTTCAAAATTGTGCAATTTTGGAAATGATTTTTGAAGTATTGGTCTAAATTAGAGCTTGACAATTGACTCGAGTTGCATTTTGATTTAGATTTTTGGCCCCAAACATTTACGACAAGAATGCAATAAAAAAAAAAATAGTGATTGTTAAAATGATTGTCGATACATAAGCAAGTACAAACCTCTCCTGTTCTTTAAATAAATACTTCCAAATTCAATATTCGATATGCACCTAAATAATACTGATGAGGATATTTTTCCACAGTCCCCCCAAATCAAAAATTCAAACCTTAAAAATGACATTGATTTTAGTAAAGCAGACACAGACCATCACACCGAGTTAGACTTTACATTCAATGACTGCATATTTACAGTAATGACTCAACAGAACGGAACGCAAGGGGACACTTGACATCCTGGCACACTAATAAAGCCAAAGGGCTTCAAACACTAACGGCCCCTTTCAGGTATTTCCACTTCTTGCTGGCTCTGCTCCACATTGCTGCATTACGTAGACCTGACATTTGTTATGACAGCAGGCACAGCTTGATAAACATATGATGTGTGTGCTTGTCTCTGTGCATGTTTCTTTGTGGTGGCCTCCAGGCACGAATGCTGGCAGGTTGCTGTATTTACTCTCTATTAATAACCTCACATTTCAGCAAGCATTTTTTTTTTTAATATTGGTGATCTGAAATTGCTCCAAGATTCAGGCGGTATCGAGTTTTAACATTTATTTACAGAACCCGACCCTGTTCATCATGAAAACCTAAAAGCATTTTGTTTTGTGCTTTTGATGCCAGACTCATTTTGATGAATTTACATTGCAGATTTATTTAGTTTGAACAAATCATTCATTCTTTCATTCACATCCGGATTTTAGTTCCTTAAGAGAGTCGACACTGTGCTTTGTTGTCAATTATGATCATGTTAATTTGTCTCTTCTGCTCTTTTTCAAGGACAGCTTAAAGCAAAAGTACAATTTTTGATTTGGCTCAATGATAACAACACTCTCAACTAACAGTAACCATAACTGTGGAAAAAATCCACCAACTTCTCCTTCCTGGCCTAGCGTCCCAATGCAGAGTGTCATATTGACACAAAAGCTTCAGCATGACTGTTCACATCTGCCGTTAAAGTCCATCATGAGTAACCAGATCTGAGTCACTTGCTCTACATGTTTGTGACACATTGAATTAATAGGCTGGGTGAGCACCACTACAAGTTGTTAAACCAGCTGCAGACAAAAAGAACATCACACTTGAAATAAAACAACATCGACTAATTTTAACTCGATCAGTTCTGATTCGTGATTTGCAAGTCAAACACTGTTTACAAGTTGTTAAACCAGCTGCAGACAAAAAGAACATCACACTCGAAATAAAACATCGACTAATTTTAACTCGATCAGTTCTGATTCGTGATTTGCAAGTCAAACACTGTTTTTTCACCTCCCTCTAAACCAGAAAGCATAAGATCTCCCATCGTTTTCAGTCTAGAAAAGAAATCAGCTGACAGAAGGCAGTCTGTCCAGACGTTGCCATGTAGCGATCACAACTATTAATGTTAATTCGCTCATCGTTCGAACAGGCTTGAAATTTTCATCATTCATAGCAATTTCTCTGCAAATCAGACCAATCACCTTAAAGTTTTCTGTGTTTTCTTCTTTCCTGACCAATCATTGCATTCAGCTGAATGTTGATCAATCCACCAAACCGCCTTCTAAATTAACTTACTGTTTAAGACGTCTCTTAAAAAGCTTAAAAATGGAACCTGCAGGATCAAACAATGTGTTATGGTAAATGGTAACATTTGCCTTTTTTGTTTGTTCGATTTTTTGCACAAACCATTTTGAGATGTGTTCCCCCCCAGAATTTCACAGATCATGTTGACATCAATGACCAATTCTTCTTTGGCATTTTGAAAACTTTTCAAAACATGATTTTATTTGTATTAAAGGTGCCATTTCAATAAGAACTATGTTAAAATACTGTTTTTTCAGAAGGTTATCTGCAGCAATTATAAACTTTTTTTGTAAGACAATATTATGGCAAAAATAAAGCTTAGAAAATAGCTTTTTGAAAAAGATGCTGCAAAATAAGGCATTTTATGCTGCAACCATAAAAAAATAACGCCCTCGAGGAACTGATGGTTATGCAATAAAATAATTAAAAATACAATTATTTTCTGACCAATCACTGCATGCGGCTGTGATTTTAAATAAATAAAATAAAAATAAATTTGATTAAGGTTAACAGCATATAGCATCTCCTTCACTTATAAAGCATCCAACCATAAGAAAAAAGAAACCGCGGAGAAAGCAAAAGAGTGGCTAAATAGAAAAGTAAAACTGAACAATAGACAGCAAGGAACAAAAGATATGGAAATGAAGACACTTGAGTGTCGGAGTCAGCAGATGCCATATCCGAGTATGTTTCAGCACCCTTGTGTGACAGACACTGACGTCACGCTGGGGGTTATAAAACAGATGCACCCTTGGTACTCAGTAGGGAGATGTCACCTAATCAACAAGACTCGGTGTTACACGCGAGCAAAGACAATGCCTAACAACATACACAGCCTGAAGTACACAATTCCTGACATATACAGGAGAAGATGTAAAACTACAATGAAAATATTTGATAAAAGAAATGGCACGATTCTCAACACTTAAAAAAAAGCCTCACATTTGCTGCACTGACTATTTTTATACCATTACCGATTTTAGTAACAAATGTCCCCATTTCTTCCTTTGAATTTTCTACTTCAAAAACGTAAGTAGCTTTAGCGAGAGTCTTTATTGAAATGATAATTTAGGTTACCATGCTTCTGCCTCACAGTTAAGACTTTGTTTTGGATAATAAGCCATTTTTCAAAATGCATCTGCTAAACACTGTTTAATATTCCTCTATGAAAGATGTGGTTCCATCTGTAGATAACAGTAAATACTGTCTACTAGTAGTTTTTATTTTGAGGAGAGCGGCTTTTACGTTGTGCTTTAGCACGCGCCTGCGTGTCTTTGCTCATCCTCCTGCAGTTATCAAACTTGCAGACAAATTTCACACCACCACTTCCTTCTTGTCTCCATGGCAATGAAGACTGGTTTTCCGGCCCTGGGTGAAGCAACTCTGCTATGTTGCTCCATTGGACAGGAAGTTGGTGAGAAAGAGCATGCTCAGTCAGCACATGGCATAACGTTGTTTTTCTGAATGTTGACTTGACTAACTTTCAGCAGATGGCACCTTGCAGAAAACTATGAGGACAGAGATAATACATCTTGACACGGCAAACAAAAAAGCTAGGGCTGGAGGGAAACATTTGAAAAACAAGAGGAAATCTATGGCTAGATAAGCTTTATTCTGATCATCTGATTCATCATCTCTAAGTAGAATTTTCCACTGGTAAAATGTGCACTCCCAGTTCTTCCTAAACTAAATCTACAATACATAAAGAAGTCTAGAAGTAGTAACACAATTTCATCATATTTTGAAATGAACAGTATGTGTAAATTAAATATACTAAAAGCCACACAACTCTACATCTAATATGAAAAATAGCAGAAGTTGCTGTATCCGTATTCAAGAGATTTCTCTGCAGATACGCTCTGCAGTGTGACAGTGTTAAAACTGGTTTTGACACATACAGTTCCTAAGTGTTGTAGATCTTTTTCAAGGAGCTTGCACGTGAGAACAAACAGTGTTTGAAGCACTCACTCTGGGGAGAATTTGCAAAGTTGTTCTCTCAAGAAGATATTGGAAGAAAAATCAGTGCATGAGACATTTTTTTTTTACAAAACTGTTCCACAAATGGCCACAAAAGGCAAGCCTTGCCTTACAGCCACCTCGGTGTTTCAGCTAGCCACATCCTACATGTATTAATCAGTACTTCAATACCAAAGTGACAGACGCACAGGAGATCTGAATGGAGCGCAGCAGACCTTGTCCACTTTACACCTACTTGCTAACTCTGTTACATCATTGACGTACTTGTAAACACTCCGAATGCTCGTTTAACACGCATAAGGTTTGAAAGGGTTATGTAATATGTGAGCACAACAGCTATTCTTTTCAAAGATTTTACTTTAACTAAACCAAAGTGTCAGAAAAAAAAAGTTTTTCGCTATACTATGATACGTTTTACCAAGTTGGATGTTGTGGTGGATGTTGTGGTTGGATGTTTTTTGTTTTTCTTCTTTCTGGAAGTGGACACTACCAATATCTCACCAAGCTGCCAGCTTTTTAATAGAAATTAATAAATCAGATGTTTGAAAGTAGCTAATCTTGAGTCCTTTCCATTCAGCAACAAGATGATTTGCCACTCCAAAAAGTTTTGTTATGAGACAAATTCCAATTTGGGGTTGAACAAAAGCAAAAAAGATCAGATCTTTTTCTGAACTGAACTCTAACTTTTGATGCCGTTACTGAGAAAAGAAGACTAAAAGTTTGCCATTTTCACAATCAGAGTTGTTTAGATTGAGAACACAGTTGTGAAGAGTTTTTAAAAAGAAAATGCTTTCTACAACATCTCGTGACATGTCTGCAATTCACTTAGACTGGATAAGAGCAAGATTTTAAAAGGATAACAGTAAGGTTAAGTGGAGTAGCTTCATTCAAGCTGTGCTATTTCAGCCTTTTGGGACATATACCATTTATATACATGATGATATCGGAAATACTCTGGAAACCATTAAAGATCAACAATTGGTTGGCAGTACATACTGACACTCTTGTTTTCAGGCTAACTGTGCTGACACCTAATGCAAAATGCTGAAAATAGTTTAAAAAGCCAACCTTTTAATTTTTGCCTAAACTTTAAAATGCTGATAAAACACTGTTTTACAGAATTTACTTTATCAAGGGTTGTTTGAACAAAAAAAAAATATTATACACCAGACAACAGCTTACAGATGGAAAAGTTTTTAAATGTGTGTCTAACCATAGAAGAGTTAAGATTTATTTGAAAACGTGGCGCCAGTGGTGACCTAAACATGAAAGTACTCTAGAAGTTGCATAATGCTCAACCCACAATAATCAGCAGGGACACAAACATGTCAAATGGTGGACTCGTCATGTTTCAATCAAAATTGCGGTGCTACAGAACACAAACTTTGCAGCTCTAGAGCTCATGTAACTCATACTCAACTACCCTTGAGCAGGCAGACACAGTTTATCACATGCCTCCAAACTCCTGTATAGGCTTTGTGACTTTGTATAGTGATCTTTAAAACTAGCCAATAGATGTACAGAATTTCACATTTGGTTTTCACCAGGTTCTTAAACTAAGCAACTGACAAAGTCATGACTTAAAGAAGCCTCAAAGCTTTTTTTCCACTAACCACAGAGTGGATGTCTTTAGCTGCCCCTGATAAATGTACTTAAATGGCTTATAAATGATTTTAAGTGTGAAATGTGCAAAGATGGAGGGATGGAAAACATTTAGGCAATTAGATAAAGAATAGGGTCTGTGAATGACAATATTTTGTTATTCTACTTCTTTTTTCATCAACTCAAAAACATTTAAATCAAACTACATCTCAGATTGCGTGTGAAACTTTGTAATCAGACTTTGTCACAAGAAACTGACAGCGGTGTTTCCTGTGACTGGGCTTAAAGCTTAAAATTAGATCCTTTACCTCATTTCACTTTTATGTAAATAATATAGTAACATCAATTATCTGGTATTGCCCTGGTTTAGTATCTACATTTTCAACCATCAGGTTCTCACAGTGTTTACTTACAAAAGTGCTAGCGGTTTCTAACTCACACTGAATAGAAAAAAAGAACTAAATGTTAAACACAGAGTGTTAAATTGTGAGAAAATAAAGCATCCCCAACTCTACAACTCACAAGGGGACCATTTATCCACCGGATGAGACGGCAGCCAAGTGTTTTAATCTGCCTCATATTTATTTAGTGAGATGCTGTCTCAGATCACTTTTTCTTTAGTTAACAAGCAACAACAGTTTGAATGTTTTTACAACATGGTTATTTTGCCCCTTAACCATTTTGCATTTGCCATTTCATATATGGACCATGCACTTGAGAGGATAGACCAGTCATGGAGCAATTGTAGCAATTTCAGCAATTGTTAGTATTTATAGAAAATGTATTGCTCTTGTGGAACAGGAGCTTTAACAATCTATTTAATTTCTTCATAAACAGAGTAAATATCTTAAAGACTATTTATCAAGTTTGTATCACTACTCAGCTTCACAGCTACCACTCTGTAGGGCTTAAGGCAAAAAGGCTTTTCCTGTCTTTCCGCCACATTGACAAAATTCCTCCAAACAATACCTTTGCTTTTCCCTTTTTGACTAAACACCATCATTAAGGCTGAATATACCTGCTACATTATAGGAGATTAAAACTTCAGCAAATGGCTCTTCGTTCTGGTTGGCATTTTGGATTTAGCCATAAATATCCAGGTGAACAGCTGCAAGGAAAGAAATGGACAGAGTTGACCTGTGTCGCTGATGCCCAAAATTGTTTGACAACATGAAGAATAAAAAATCTCAGATTTTATCCATTTTGACCCAAATGCTTTGGTATTATTTAGTGTCAATTGCACTGAAATATTAATAACTTTATCATCCCTATGACCAGTAACTCTTTTGCTTGTTCAGCATGATGCTGATATTTTGTAGAAGCGCTGTAGTGCTTATGTTATGTGCTTATGCAACATGTTGAAATTACATAATGCCTAGTTCACAAAGTCAGATTTTTATGTGGAATTTTGCTGAAAATCGTAAGAAGGCCTCAATTATCTGGATAATGTTAAGAGATATTCCTGTCATGTGTTGTGTATCTAGAGGGATCTGGTCCACTTGGATGGATGTCAGGATCACTCCAATCTAAAATCAGGGTTATTCAACATGTTTTATTATCTTGGTCTGTGTTCCCCGAGGAGAAATGACAATGCAGCCTGTTGAATGTGATGTTTAGCCAATCAGAAAGCAAGGTGACAGAAACATGGAGCTGAATCCAAGACATACAGAAGACAAAACAGCTGCCAGGGGCACCAGAAAGTCCGGCAGACATTGGAGACATATTTCTTTAGTTCTTTCCTCTGTTAAATATAGTTCATAAACTATTGCCATTGATTCTTCCAATCCATCATGTTTACTTATTCTGAACTCATGGTTTGTCTCGAGAGTTTTTAACGTCTGTCTTACATCTGAATGTTGGTGAGTGTTGGCTCGACACGACACACTGTGCGACCAGACCTGTTAAGCGTAAGATTTTTTTTACCATCTCGTGTTGTCTTTCAAAATTCAAGTCCTAAAAATTGGTCGATAAGTTTAAAGTCTTTCTGTGTGAACCACAGCAAGTTGGCATTAAGTCAACTTTATCAAAGCAGAAATTTATCCATGCTACAAACATTTCCTCCTAGCATAGATACAGTCTGATGCTCAAGTGAAGAAGGAAGGCAATCTTAGACTATCTTTTATGCAATTTCAACATATTGCATAAGTACTGTCCCTCAACTAATTAAGAAGAGGTGACATTCACACCAGAGGAAGAAAAGTAACTGCCTAAGTATATTAGCTCTGAAAGGAATGCACCTTCTGATTGGGTATTTAGCTCTTCTGGCCAAACCAGATTACCTAATATACTGCTTGACTCAATTCTAACAAAGTTATCTGCTTTCAGACATATGTGAGAAAAATCTTGTTTCCCCTAATTCTCTGATATGGCAAAGAAAATGGGTTCAATGTCATGTTCAGATATATGGCACTGAATGTGCGAAAGCCCTGGAATAAATGGAACGGTGCTCGATTCTCATTTTCAGATCAGTCCTCTATAAAAAAATAAGGTTGATCCAAGAAAAGCTTGATCTAAGAGAAAATGAAATTACTACCCATGGTAACAAAACACCAATGTTTTGAGTAAGTAGATACAATTTAACACATGCTTCCAACAATTCATGCAGATATACAGATTAGTGGAGCACAGTACACAATGGTAAAAAATATTGTTCTCTTATTTGAAACAAAAAGGAAGTTTAGTCAGCAGGAACAAAAGCCCTTTTAAATTAATGTTTTGCTGTGGTACTGGAACAATATCAAAAGATGCCTTTTCAGTCTTTCCCTCGGGGTATCAGGAAGTGAGGTATCAACTCTTTTTGTTTTCTTTACCCGGAATCAGTAGACATTTTAATGGTGAGTCACTACAGAAGATATTTATAGTAACCTCCATGCAATACACAGAGCGAGACTCAGCTACCTCGATTAAGAGAGATACAGGAAAGATAACATAACACCACTCCTCTCTGTACCAAGATAACATAATATAAAATCTGCTGATCAGCTACGAAAATATTCAGCTGAAGAAAATTTGAAAAAGTTTTATTATATGCCAGTATATAGAAAGGCTTGTGTGTAAATATGGTAAATTATTTTTTTTATGTTGGTAGATTCATCCAAAGATTATAGAAAAAGTACTGTGGATTATGTATGAGATATTTGTATTTTGTTTGCAACATGTTAAAATGTGAAAACAACTTCAATTATCTTACATTTCTCTGTCAACATAACAATTGCACCAGTTTTTATAAGACCAATTTTACTGGCCTAAAAGCAGTCTGTGGGGTTTCTTGTACTTAAATGTGTTAGGCAAGTGACCAATCATGCCAAACTTTGGCTTTAGGAGTTGATATGTTGGCTAGTTGGATTTGTGGGAGGGGATTGCATTTATGGAACCTGTACATCTGTGCATGGGTAACACTTTATTTGAAGGGGTGTGCATAAGACTGACATGACACTGTCATAAACATGACATAAAAAGTTTATGTCATGAAGATAAAGAAGTCTTTATGAATGTTTATGACAGTTGTCATGAAGTGTAATTTGGTAAATAATTACACTTTTAATGCAAAGTTGCTTTAAAAGTCCATTAAAAATGCCAACTTTGCATTAAATTATCATGATTTACAAAATCATGCAAAGTTGGCATTTTTAATGGACTTTTAATGCAACATTTAGAGCAACTTTGCATTATAAGTGTCATTATTTACCGAATGACACTTCATGACAACTGTCATAAACATTCATAAAAACTTATTTATGTTCATGACAGGTGTTATGTCAGTGTCATGTCAGTCTTATGCACACCCCTTCAAATAAAGTGTTACACAGTGCATGTTTTTGCATGTTGCTGCAATCTGGTTGCATTCTCAAGCCTCACCCTGAAATTGTTCCATTGCACTGTCTTGTTATTTACAGACTGAGGTTACTTTTGAAATCACTTTAGTGTAGCAAGTAACCCTGTAATAATGCCTTCATTAGCCTTTACACCCTATCTCAGTGGCTCAATCTGGTGATTTGATTCAGAATGCCAGTTCTTGAAGAAAGCAAGTAGTACTTTCTAAAGCAAAACAGCAGGAGATGTAGCCTAAAGGCATGAGAAGAAAAGGCGCTGGCGGATTCCCTGCTCCCTAAAATGTAATCCAAGAGAGCAGTTTGAACATGCACACACTCCTAATGTGTGCCTCTTCAGCACAGTTCTTAAAAACACAACACGGTGAAAATTATGAACTTTAAATGAGCCTTCATTGGGACGACTTTGTGTTTCTAGGCATGTGTGAATAAGCAGTGTTGTAAACTGGTGTATTGTTTAATTGGTGTATTTGTTTAAGTTTGCAAATCATGCAACCTGCACATTTAAAGAGTTTTAATTGAGAAAATGTAGCTACCAGTTTTTATTTATTTGCAGGTTTGTCTCATTTGGTGTCATAAGATCAATATGCAGATCTCTCCAGAAAGCGAACTAATACTGAGCAGCAAAACCTGCTTTGAACCTTACTTTGCCCCCAGGCTTAACACCACAGCCAGGTGGACAGTAATCCAACCAGACTACAGCTTAGATAAAGAACTACACCTTTGAATCTTCAGAGCTCTTGGCTTTACATACATGAGGCTATTTTGAGGATGTGTAATCCAAACCTAAGTGTTACCCTAACACAGCACCAATAAGCACCTTCTACTAAGTGAGCATTTGTGGGGCTAAAAAAATAATTGAAAATAAAAATTGAGCCAAATCAAACTTTTGCCATTTTCTACAAATGAGAAACACTTCAAAGAATATGTCTCTGTTAAGAATGCTCTTAAATATTTACAATAATGTTATTTTATAATAATATCTTCCATGTTTTGTCTTCCGTGTCAGCAGCATTAATAAATAAGACTCTCGCCATGCTATCATCTAAAATCCATGGCATGGCTGATAAAAAATTCAACAGTGTTCTTTGAAATATGTCTTGCTTGAATTTTCTATCCTGTGAGCTCAATTCTGTTTAACTTTACACATATTTTAGAAATAATTTTAGCTGGCAGCTATAATATTTTAAGCAACAATTTAGCTTAAAGTCTTTCAAAAAAGGGGGCTAGTTAAGACCAATGCACCAGACTGAAGACCTTTGTCATCCAGTGTTTGGTAGAAAGAGAGAAAAAAGACAAAAACAATAAATCATGGAAGTGAAAATGATTCAATTTGCTTTAATTTATCACACAATAAGTTGGAGAATTAACAGAAGCAAAACAGCATACTTATTTTAAAATGACTTATGCTGCATTTAATTCAGTTATTAGGACTTTTTGGTTGCATGTTGTGAAAGGACTAGTCGCCACAAAAAGGGATTTAGTTCAGCTTCTAAACCTTCTGCAATCAGATTTGCTTGATAGCCATGTTAATATCATAAACTGTATTTGAGTCTATGTGGTTAATAATGGTGATGTAGTTCACTGCACTGGGCTAATCTAAGGGAAACCACAAGCACTTAGTACACTCAGTAAAAAAGAGAAAAAAAAGAAAGTCATTTGTCGTTTCCACTCTAAACTGAACTTTCTATTGCTCTTTTCAATGTTCATGAAAAACTTCTGAATTTTGCATGGGAGGGCCTCAGGCAGGACATTTTTTAAACAATGTACTCATGTGCTGCAGATTAGTACCTATTTAGCAGTAGGTATTATAGTGACCTCTGACATTTGCATGTTTTATACTGCACTTATGAATTTTATACATCCAGAAAATTACAGCTACTGCTGTTGTTCTGGGTACAGCTTCTGAAGTTGACAGTGATAAGTCTGACAGAAATGATTCTAATTCAGTAACTTCCCCATTTGAACTGTTATCTGATATTAATATTCACTACTATTAAAAGTGGTGTTTGAAGCCACACATATCTTTACTGTAAATTTTGCTACAATGATCTGTCTAGTAATTTGAAAAAGAAAAAAAAAATGAAAAGTGATTTTTTTGGTTCTTTCAAAATTCACTCAGCTCACCTTTCATTATATCAATCCTTTTAATTTTAATTTAAAACCCAGTTAAATGCAGCAGGTTAACACACACTAAGAAGTATCTTTCTTAATTCAAACAGTTCTGCTGTCCTTCGTGTCATCTCTGTGCCACAATCTGCTCAGCTTCAAATGCGATGCAATAATTGTGCTGTGATGTCAAGTTGAGCAGCCAACAGAAATACAGAGCCCTGTTGAGGAAAAGCTGTACCATGGAAACAGATGTAAATCCTAAACGATTCAGCTCCCTTCTGGCACCTGAAGTATCTGCTCCAAGACGACTTGACTACTACTACAAATACTTCAGACTTTGGTCCACAACGTTGTTGGACACGAGTGAAATCAGCGCATTACATTGCATGAGTTTTTCATTGTAAATGCAATGACGCTTTTTAATCGTACAATAATAATTTGTGTCGGTACTGTCCAATGTGTTTTTGCAAACACTGCTTATTTGCAACGTCAATTAGGAGGAATGGGATACCCCTATCTTGTGACCAATGGAAGCAATATAAGAGATTTCAGGCACAACATTGATGGCTAACGGCTCCAAGCTTGGTGTATAATTTGAAGCATCCCTTTTTGCTTTGGTCTTTTTCACAGTTTTTAAAAGAATCTGAACTGTAATTAATCATCTCTAGCTCAAAATCTAAAACACTTGAACTACATTAAATAGAACAGCTTGAGATTGATCAGCTTATTCTATTTCTTTGTTTCGCCATCTACATCTCTCTATCTGAAAGAGAACATTTTAAATTTCTTGTCCTGTTTTTCACATGTTGCATAATATAAGCCACTGTTTTTTGCAGAATGGGTTTTGTTTGCAAAGTGGACGTGTGCTTCAGCAAGGGGAAGGAGTTTTCAGAAGTGGGTCACCCGGGGAATCAGTTGTGAAAGAACCGCCTCTGTTTATCAAAAACAGCATCAGTAAACTTTGAATTAGGTGCATCATTTCAGTATGTTACAAAAGGAATAGAAGAACCTCTGAGATTACATGCCTTATTTGGTTTATCATCCTTGTTGTAGGGCGTATTAACATATTTATAATGGTGCCAGATACAGTCAGTATGCTTTCTGACTGTAAAGTTCTGTTTCAGTCAACATTTAGCAAAAGCAGAAAGGAAATCAGTGATAAGATGCCTTGCATGATCAAATGTTCTTTCCTGCTTGTCCTATATATGCACAACCGGAAGTCAAAGAGGGGTTAACAACCCAAGCAGGCAAAGACATTCACTTCAAAGCATACATCAGCACTGAATACTTTCTACAACATTAAAGCTTCATTACTGTTACATCTCAGTAGATTTACCATACAGTGACACTGACAGGAGATCTAACCACTGGAGTTATGTCATCACGTGTAACAACACAAAGCCTCGTGGTTTTGACAGCAAATGTGGCTTAAAGTGCAACATCAAAGAGTCGACGGGTGAAAAAAAAGAAGTGTGGATCATCATCAAGGCATTAGACGATCTGACTTACCGAGTGATTGACTCCCCACATGAGTACGCTTAGCAGAGGGTCGCTGGCACGGAAGAGCTTCACTTTCTGAGCGACGAAGTGTTTCTTCTTCGTCTTCGTTTTGCTCGCAATAGATGCGGCGATGCTGGCCGCCGAAGCCATGTTTCAAGTAAACTGGGTGGTTGCTGCAGTCCGTCCGATGGATGACGTGTAGAGAGCGTCTCCGCTTGAAGCTGGCACTGTGGCCTCACGATGTAGTAGTGTTAACACTATTCATTTAGCCACCTGACCAACCGAATGGGGCCGAGTGTAATTTTAATACCAGGTACAGTTTTGGGTTCCGTCTTAAGAAAGGATGAGACGAAGCTAACAACGCTGCTCTCCTGCACCTAAAGCCGCCCTCCGCCTCCCTCAGCCCACATCAACGCTCTTCCTTCCTCGACTCGTCCGGAGCCCTCACTGAGCAGGCGTTAGCATAGCTAAGCTACACGGGACGGCAAACACTAAGTGTTAATATAGTAAAAATAATAAATATAAACCCTGACAACTGGAGAAGGGGTGAATTCCCGTGGGAAATGGCGAACAAGCTAGGTTTTCTCTGCAAAAGGGAAGATTAATATGACAAATGAATGACGCTAAACGACTTAACCAGGCAAACAGCTATAGTCCTTCCGACCTTCGGTGGCCATATGACGGTACAAAGCAGAAGCAGGCTCCGCCGCTCACTGCCGCTTCGCTACCGTTAGCTCGCAAGCTAACCAGCGCTGCTACTAGCCAGCTTTCAAGGTCCTCCTACGCGTTTGTAATCAGTCCGTAGAGATGACAGGGGCGTATCCTGTCATGTCCACGCGCTGTTCGAAATAAAACACCAACCAGCAGATGACACGACGTTAATGTCCACCGGAGGTCAGCTCCGACTCCGCAGCACTGATGTTCATGTGTGCTGCTGTCAAATGACAGCTCGACGGATGGGAGGTGACAGTCCGAGCCGTGCAACGTTCCTGCTGCTGATTCGCCGCACCTCCCTCTCTCCTCACTCAAGCTTCCCCTGTCCTTCACCAGCACAAACCAGTTTTTTTTAATTTTTACATATAGTCCTAAATTAAAATTAATGTTTAACTACACACCATACATTCAACATGTAGTGTTTTCTTTTCTGTACATTTTCAAGCTGTTGTTTAAATAGTGATACATCAGCAGAATCCCACC
>CAEGAF010034443.1:0-24934 GCA_903067075.1 Micropoecilia bifurca | reverse complement strand
TTCAGATCCACCATGACTGACTGACACCTGCTGGTTTGCAACCAGCTTCTGACTGAGAAACCAGTAGCTGCTCCCAGAGTCCGAATCTCACTGAGGAAGAAACTGAATTAGGTTTTCTGTCACTTTATTATTTCTGCTATAACTGATGTATATTCACATTTAAAATAAGTCAATAGAGTTTAATTTGCAATTTTTGTGTCTTTGTATCGTGAGGTAGATCTCAGGCAGCTGGTGAGAGAAAAAGTAGATCTTGGTCTCAAAAAGTTTGAGCACCCCTGTTCTAGGACATTCTATAACAATTTAAGACATAATTATAATGTTCTATAACATTCTGTAACTTTCTAGAATTGTATTGCATGTTCTTGAATGTTCCACTAGGTCCTCTGCTTTTCCAGAAGTTTCTATTACCATCATGTTCTACATAGTTCTATAATATTCTGTGGTATTTAAACCTCAGCTATAGATTGCAGACAGGAAGGACTCTGGGGGTTTATCCACTTTCTGAAATTTTCACTCCAGAACCACTTTCCAAGAAAAAGAAAAAAATGCATAGGGTCCCCTAAAACATTCCTGTTTTACGCAACAATGTTCCTGTATTGATAGTATCATCCTGAGTTATTTGGAAGAATGGGCAACATTTCACTCTCTTGACCCACAAAGCTGGTAGAGACATGTTTCAAAAGACATAGGAGGTAAATGTATAAATGCTTGGCACACTTATATAAAAAAAAACAACAAAAAGATTGAATTGTATGTGTTTTGTGTTGGTTTATCACAAATCCTGATAAATTACTATGAAGTTTTAGGTCGTAACTTGACAAAATGTTCATAACCTCTTGAAGTCTCCCATTCACAGTCACCTTGCAGGACGCTGTGCAAAGACTCTTCACCTTCTGTCCACTGTTGACCGGCAGTAAACCTCTTCTCTCATGCCCCACCCCCACACTTTCATTCAGGCAGTAGCTTAGCAATCTAACTAAATAGGCTTACTTGTGAGACTCATCTGCTTTTCCAGTCTCAACCCGCACTCCACTGCTTTCTCACAGTTTATGCAAGCACTTAAGTTGTGCTTTGATTCGGTGTCATTCTTCCCAGTCATGGCTGCTCGACTATAAAACCCCCTGCGAAACAAAATGCGGATACTCTTAAAAGCTTTGAAAAGAATGCTCAGTAGCCCAGGTCAATAAAATAAAATAAAAATACACCTTTGTAATGTCTGCTATTGGAGGACGGTTTTTCTTTTCTTTTTAAAAGTAGCGATAAAACGGAAGGAATTTGCTGCTCATCGAGCAGGAATGCCTGTTTCCCTGAGAAAACACGCTCTTGTTGCTTTGCATTGATAACCCTGTGCTACTCTGCAGCCACCATCTGTAAAGCAGATCCATATTGACTGTACGGCTGTTTTCAGAGGGGAAGCAGTTCTCAGTATTTAGATCGGACCGCTCTCTTCTTGGAAGACTAAATTATATCCACGTTTTTGTTTTTTTGTTTTTTAATCCCTGCAGAGGGTTGATGTTTGTTTTTCCTTCAGTGTTTTTGATCTAATCTCTCTTTCTTTTCATGGCCAAATGTTAAAAAGTTTCTAAGTGTCGGCGCAGCTTACAAGTCAAATGATCGGGTTCACTGTGACCGTCCAAATGTACTCATTAAAGTGGAGATAGTAAAAAAGGGAGGACCAATTTTTCCCCATGGCAGTAGTGTGTGTGTGTGTGTGTGTGTGTGTGTGTGTGTGTGTGTGTGTTTGCATCTTAATTCTAAAATCTCCCGGTGATGCATTACATTTACAATGCTATTGGTTTTCACTGGAAACCGCTCTGGAAATGAGCATTTGAGGCCTAAAGTCTCAAACAGAAGTACAGTCAGTACTGTTTACGAGCATTAGTATGGCAGGCCCTGTTAACATATAACAAAACCACACTCATCGATTACATTTTTATTAGAAGAGTTCATTTGGGATAAATTCACATTTTACTGGGGTGGATTTAATCAAAGATATATAAACTGACGAGAAAATTACGAAGGTTAAAATTCAGTGAAAATCTAAAATAATTGGGTGGTTTTCTGGTTACCTACTTCCGATAGTTGTATGTAAAATTTATCTTTTATTAAAATAACTTTTTAGGTATTTAGAAAAGATAAATGTCTGTAGTTTATACTGTTACTGATGGACCCATGTTTCAGCTTCTGATTAACAAAAGGATGTTCTTCCCATCAACACATATGAATGAAATGTCATGATAAATGAAAAATTACTGAAAATAGACTAATGACTAAGATAATACTTAGTGTAGCTTTAAGACCCTCATCCTGTCTCTGATTGGTTGTTCTTGACCGGGAGCGGTGCATTTCTTTAGGGAGCAATAGTAGCTCAGGCAGGAGGAATATTTTCACTAATCATCTGTCTAATAACATCGTAATAAGATGGTGGCAGTTTTAACAAATACGTAAAAAAAAAATATAATAAAAATACTTATTAAAGTTGCACACCGCAGCTTTAACATTAGGTCTGAAAAGCTACACGTATTGTATGATAAACTGTCTTGCCCTACACATGTCCCTCAGTTTGACTGCGCCGGAGACGCTCCGCCCGCGCCGTGACGCTGAGCTGACAGAGGAAAGCTGCTCTTGTCGGAGGACGAGGGGGGGGAGAGCCGACGATGGCTTCACTCAGACAGGAGCACCACTATGGGCTCTCCTGTGGAAAAACTACCAAAAACAGCGCCAACATCACTCTGTACCACGTCAAGCTGACGGACACGGCCATTAGAGCGCTGGAAGCGTATCAAAACCTCAAGGTACGCCATTATTGTTCTTAATTAATTTTTTTTTGTTTTTGCCTCTTTAAGAAGGGGCATGTGTGTGTTTTCTTTTCTCGCGTTTCGAAAAGTTTCCACTTTCTCATTTCTAATATTGCTCAGCTGCTGTGGATAAATATTTTTATTTTAGCAGCATAAACGCTACAGAGTCGCTCCTGTCAGTCTACAGCTGCTGGTTTCTACGCTTTCCCCCCTGAACCAGAGTCTCCCTGCCACACGGGGGAAGTGGGACAGAACCCTGTGATTATCTTTAAAAAAAAAAAAGGCTCAGCTGTTTCTTTGAAACTCCTGTTAATGACAGAAGAGCTCAGTGTAAAAACGCTTATCTGATCTGAAAAGTAGGCTGCTTTGTTTTATAATTGGCTCCAACCTATGAGAAGCATTATTGATTGTGTAATATCAACTTCCATTTAATACTGACAGCATGACTGTGTTTACTGTATAAAATCTAGAGAATTTACTCTGCATTAAAGCTCAGATTAATTGCCCCTTCCTTTTCCTTTCTTTCCTGCAGGGAGTTTTGCAAAATGAGACATCAATCTGTTTTAAAGGAAACCACGGGGTAAGTTTTTTTTTAAAAAAATGTAATTTTATTATTTTATTTTCATTTCTATGTCTTAGTTTTACGTGCATGCTGCAGAAACACTTTTAAGCCCTTTCTAATTGGGAGTGGTATACCCTTCTGCAGCTTAGCCCATTTGCTTAAATGGATGAAACTGCATTACAGGATGAGTGGCAGTGTTTAAAAAAAGAGGCAGCCATCTCTTCTTACGTAAGAAAAATAAATAAAATCCAATCATTGCTTCTTCCGACGGGATTCATCACACTTTGCCGACACCTCGCCGTGCCCCGACCGGGCTGCCACCCTCCGAGCGGAGAGAGGGCAGCTTATGCTGGCCCTTGGCGGCAGATCGGAGCCATGCAGGTTACTGGGTCAGACCGATGAATGTGCAGCGGGATTTGTTGGGTCAGCAAGCGGTGCTGGGAACAGGGAGAAGCAGGGGAACACAGAGAGGAGCGAAGGTGATGTTGGAGTCAACCTGAGAAGTTGTTGATGAGTCAGAGAACATTGTTTCTCCCTCCTCCCCCTATATCTGGTTAAATTATTCACACTTTTTAACATCTCATTACAAACTCGAGCTTCATCTTTTCTAACGCAACGGCGTTCAGCCCCCATCATCTGCTTCTTCTATGCAGTTTTGTCTCTGGTTTGCGCATACTGTAATTGATTTCTTAATAAAACTACTTTTTCTTTGTCGTGACGAGTCGTGGGAATAGTTTGCCAAGTGAGATCGTAGCATGGTCCAGTTCTAAAGTATTTCCACGCTTGTTTGTTTGAAGGCAAATGACTCGTTTTTTAAATTGCCTGTTGGTTTGTAGTTTGATTGGTTTTAGCGAGATCTGATTAGTGACCTATCAGACATAATATTTTCACCAATTCGTGATCTGTTAAATCATACTTGACCACATCAACCTGTTCAGGAACTGCAATCATTACTTTTATAGCATAAATACAAGAAGATATTATGATAAACTTTTAAGATCATCTTTCAATGTTGCTACTGAAGAAAAGCATCCTCACAGCATGATGCTGCCTCCACCTTTCATATTGGGGGTTGGTCTAGTCGGGTTGTAATGCAGTGTTACGTTTGCAACCACATTTAGCTCTTCATGTGTAAGACAATGATTTTTTTTTTCATTTGAGAACAACTTTGCAGATATATTTGCTATGTCTCCTGTAAGGCCTGCAGTAAACTGCAAGCAGGACCTACTTTAACTATATACTTATTTAATCTGTTGTATAAAATATTAATAAAACAAATGATGTCTGAAGACAAAATGTGGGAAAAAAAGGCAATGTTTCCAAAGCACTCTGTGTGAGATTTGAGACATAATATCTCACCAGTCTGTCTTTGTCTCTTGGGATGTCGGCGTTGGATCTGCAGTAAACAGCCTGAACTGTGTGTGTTTTGACTTGAGCTGGGAGCAGCTGTGTCCTTGGGGAATAGTTACTTTTCAGTCAATGCTAATTGCCCGGGCTGCTTCGAGAGAGTTGCAGCCCCCCTGCCTGTCATGACAAAATGTTTTAAAACTTGAGTGGTGGCGAGTTTCAGAAGGGGCTCGGTGTGCAATCATCAGACCGGTTGAACCTGATGAGGTGTTTGAGTGGGAAAGTGTTACTTAATTCTGGAAAGTTTCAAGTTAAAAACTAAATGGTTCTTGTTAGTGAAGATACTAAACCTGCATTCCTGAAGGGGTTATGTAGAGTTTCCTGACAGTTCTGTGTACAGGTGAAGAGGAAGTCAGCTTCTTCTTCTTTGTTGTTTTCTTTGGTCCTGAGGAAGTTGTGTCTCTGGAAGAGTTACAGAGCGTTGATATCAACATGCATAGTGATAAGGTCAGAATCATAAACTTCTAATGAAATCACACAAAACTCTAAATATTTCCGCGGAAATTGATCAAGATATTTTATGGATATGTTGAATTGCAGCAAGTTTGATCATTTCCAGTTGCATGATTGTTTTTTCTCGTGTTATCCTCTTTTTCTACCAAAACCTGGATGACAAAGGTCTTGTGCACTGGCCTCAACTATTGGAAGGGCAGTTTTGTTTGCAGAGACATCAGTATCTGATGTTTTTGTAAAGCTATTTGGGATATTTAAAATGTCTCCCTGTTCCACTGTTAATATTGGTTAGAAATGAAAGCTTATTGATCTTCAAGAGATTCTACTCGCGCTATTATTCCATTACCAGTATATTACTTGAAAGTGGTCTCAAAACAACAATATTGCAATAATCTCTGGGACAATTTATTGTCCAGCTAAGTTTGTTACTGTGATATGCCTAATCCAGGACAAATCTGACCATTCAAACAGCTTTAAATCCACACCAGAGGAGTGACTAGTCAACATCGAACTTCACAATGTTTATCAGGACCAGTGAGCATTTGAACCCTTTTTGCTAAGAACCAAATTCAACAGATACACACAAGAAAATAAATTAGTTTAGGCCTCAGACAGAGGGTAGATGCTTGTTGTGGTGCTACACTACCATTTAAAAACATCTCATGGTGACTACAGCAGCTTACGGTAAATTATTGCAAAGCACCAGGAGACGAGTTCTGTTGGAAACAAATTTGAGTGTGGCCTTATAAACTTTGGAGAGAAAAATAATCTGAAATGTCAACAAAAATCCACAGGTCTCTGTAGAGGTGATCGTTGCTGAGCCTCTTCATCATGGAGGACTTAGGGTGGTAAAGGTCGAAGTTTACACCTGAACAATTTGCCATGGGAGAGTGGGCTGGTATATACTTCAAGAGAAATGTGTCAGCCTACTGCAGAACTACAAAGAGAGGAAGTAGTAAAAGTTTTCTGTGATTTAATCAGAACGACTAATAATTATAGCTTTAATAGTTTTTTTAAGTGACAGATCAACAAAAAGTTCCTCTTAACTGATATGTGGTTTTCAGACGTTTCTGTAAAACAGAGTCTCAACATATTAGTTGGTATTCTCAATGTTTCTGAGGTTATAGAAAGATCTCAAAACATCCAGAGTGTTGAGTGGGACCTTTTCTGTTTTGTTTTTTTAAAGGATTGGAGCAAATTTCACACCCCTCCCAGTATGTAGCAGAGAGGCCTAAGGTTAATATCCAAATGAATGTTTAGAGGTAATTACAGGAGCTGTAGTGCTCTTGATTACAGACTGAGGCATCATGACTTGTGTTTGCATTAGCTTTCACTGTCTGCTCAGCTCAGACATCGACGAGTGTTTGTGTCTGGAGCCGAAGCACTTCATCGGTACCAGGAGGAACGCTGCTGCCAACTCTGCTCTTGTTTTCACCTTACTACCTGGTTTGACTCTCACCTTCTGTGTATAATTGCATACCTTAAAGCTGTCTTCTCTGCATGTGTGCAGATTGCTACGGTGAAAAACACCATGGTTTTACCACATGGCTGTATTTAGGAGGCACTAGTCAAACAAGCCGATGTCCTCTGGGTAATTAGTAGGGCTGTCTGCTCCGGCTGCATGATGAACAACTGCTGTTTTAAAACAGATACCTTACAAAGACTGATGAATATATCCTGTTGCATATGAGGTTCCTTGTTTTTGCTGTAAAAATAAATTTAAAAAAGTAGCTGACCAAAACTTTTTAAAGCCTCAGGATGAAATAGGGGGAAAATATTTAAAATCTCTTCATTTTACATGGCAGTTCAACAAGCACATCTCTGACCAACATCTTGAGGCCAAGTTCAGTCGTCATCAGGATCGTCTGCTGTGGTATAAACTCTTCTTCTGCACCACATTAATAGAGATTGAACAAACCAAACTATTCCCCTCCAATCATGTGGAAGGTAGGTTGCCACTTGTCATCAAAAGGGAAGTGACATCACATTTTATTATCAATAGCAAATAATTCAAAAACCAAAAGTGGGAACATTCTGAAAAATAATCAATGAAATCAATATATAAATTATAAATAAAAACAGAAAAAATCTTTCTGGAAATTGACTACAAATACTGGAATATCGCATTGGACGTTTATCGCAACATTTTTAATTTACTGTGATACATTTCTTTTCATAAACTTTTGATTTATCTGTCACAGTGGTTTAATGATGTTTAAAAATTCCTAAAAATGTCCATATTTGCTGGATTGTTATTTTGTAGTTTTTGTTCACAGTTTGTTCAATAAAGGCAAATAAATATGCTTAAATGCAGTAAGCAGGTGCATTTTGGTGATATAGCACTTCGTTATGTGACTGGTGTCCTGAAGAAGCATTTTAAACACTGGAATATTTTCCAAGAACAGTATTGATTGCTGTCTCATTCAGTCACAGCCATAAAAGACAGAAGTGATAAATAGTTCTTATCGTCACTTTTATTATTGTCACAATATTACCACAAAATATCGTACATTTTGTACAACATTTCAAGCAACAAAATCAGAATCGGCAAGTCTGGCTTTTTAAATATCGGTGGCTTTTTAAAGAAGCTGCAATCGGTGCACCTCTACCGCTTCACTTGGCATCTTTAAACCTCGGAAGCAGGATGGCAAAAACATTTTATACGCTGCTGAAACCAGTTTCCAAAGCGTGCTTCGTCACTCGTTTCTTAAATGTATTTATTGGCGGTGGCCTGTTTATGGACAGTTAGTTTTTGCGTCTGTTTGTTTGTCCCTGACGATGTGAAGACATGAATTCTTCGTGTCCCACCTCCTGCGTCCTGTCCGCCCCCTTCGTGCCCCAGATAAAAGCGGCTCCTCCGTGTGTTTCTGTGGAGTTGAAATGGACGTTTTCTGCGCTTGGTCTGCTGTTGGCGTACACGAGTTTTAAAGGAAGGGTTTGTTTCTGCCTGTGTGCCTTCACTCTGGCTGTGCTGCGACCCTGACAGTGCCCTCTGATTGTGTGCTGTCGCCTCTGATTTGAATAACAATGAGCAGGGGAATGCAGGCTATGCGGTGTCACCCAGCCTGGATCTCCCAAAATGAATCCAGTTTTTCAACCTAAAGCGCTGCCGTCAGCCCCGATGCGTGGTGGCCTCGCCTCGGGGTTTGTTTGTGCCCGGAGGGATAGAAGAATCCCTACTGTGAGTCCAATCATCTGGAAGCTAATGCTAAGCATGCTCCAAACGCACTCTAAAGATTTTAGATCAGTGTTTCTTTTTATGTTTGACATCTTCACAGTTGCTTGCGAATTACATTCCTTGAATATTTTAACATTTCTAGTGACCCAAAAGTACTTTATGTTTTGCTTTTTTTTTTATTTAAAGTTTTTTTTTAAAAAAAGGATTCTGTGTTAAAGACCAGCACAGAGTAGTGCATATTTCTGTAGTGGAAGCAAAATGATCCAGGGTTTCAAAAAATCTAAAAAGTGTGGCATGCCTGATCTAAAACAAGCTGTTGCAGACATTAGTTTTCAAGTCTTGGGCTCAGATTCATGATTAGATAAAGGTCCTGACTTTGACTAGGACATTTGTACACATATAGTAAATGCGCTTGGACCCAAACCACTGCACTGTAAGTTTATTATCATGGTCCTGCTGGATGATGAAGCTCTGCTCTGGTTTAAAGTCTGTTTATTTAACTTTATCCATTTTCACAATCAAATCTGACCAGCTTTCCCACAGCATGATGCTGCCACTCTAAAGTGTTCCTGTGCTGGGATTGTGTTCGCACTTAGTTTTCCAACACAATTAGCATTTGGCATGCTAGCCTGAAATTTCCGTTTTGGCATTATCTCTCCAGAACATCTTGTGACAAACACCAAACGTTTATCTGAGCGAAATTTGGCTTTACTAGGTTTTTATTTATGGGCATCAGAGATGAGGAGGCTACCTGCAGGTTTCACCAGTTAAGATTTAAGACTTTTAAAGACCTCAAGACCATTATGAATGAAATTTAAGACTTGTATCACAACAAAAACGTACAGTTGAAAATTTCATATTTTATATAGAATTAGTCCATTAATCTGGAAAATTAATTAAAGCCAGATTTAGGTCTTAATTTTAGAGACTTGCATTTAAGACTTTTCAAGTTTGCATGGACATCCTGATATGTGGACAAAAATGTCCTTCAACTTCAAAGCTATCCACTATTTATTTGCCTATTACATAAATCAATATAATACTTTAAAGTTGATAATTTTTAATGTGACAAAATGTGAAAAAAGCTAAATACTTTAGAAGGTCACTGTAAATTATTTAGCTATCTATAGGCCTGGATTGCTACTTCTGTACAAAAATCTCATGTAAGTGTTATTTTTACACTGAAAAACTGCTTTCTCTGTATTTCAGTAATATCTTTATCATGATTTATGTGCTGTGTATTTCGCCCGGTGAAAACACTCCCAAAGATTTACATAATTAGTACTGGACAACAAGTGCCAAGTTGTTTTGGGATTATGAACGGGGGGTCGATGGAGGTTCTGGTGCCGCTTCTCAAACACCAGGAATGAAAATCTCTTTGCACTGACTGGATTACCTGTTGGCTTTTTGAGACAAACCTGAGACGAACTTCCCCTTGGCACTCTTGAAATATGTCCTCCTGTGTCTGATTAAGCTGCGTGAGCATATCTGGGCTTGCTGAGGAATGAGTCCTGTATAATTGCCTCGTGTAAAAAGCTCACTGTATAACTTAATGAGACCCCAAACCTCTCTGTATTCCGACACGTGTGGCGTCCCACTCAAACGTCGTTGGGCGCTCGTTTTTTTTTTAGTTTGTTCAAGTTGACAGATCGACCCCGCGGCAGCTGCCCCAGACGTATGGGTTCCTTGTAGTGGGGGGGGCGACACCCTCAGGGGGATTCTTGTGGCACCCCCTCCCCAACACCAACCCTTACTTACTTACCTGCCTGTCTGCCCCTTTCTCTGCCAGTTGTGCAGCTACCTACTGCAGCTCTGCGAAATTGCAAATGAAAAAGGAATAAAAGGTGATTACAGGCTAGGATTTGATTACATGCACTGTCTCCCACTCATGGCAGCCACATTAATCACCCCGATGTCGCCATGCGAAACTCGGCGAGGGAGAGAAGACTCTCTCCGTAGCTCTGAGCTTCAAGGGGCCGACCGAGGCGCTCGTAAAACACGTGGCTCGCCTTTAAACGTGAGCCCATTTCTCTCCGCTGCGCTGATCTCCGTCTCTCCTCCCTGCATCTAGAAACACAGACGCACATTGTGTTTGGCGTCTCTGTCCTCCATTGTAGCCGTGTTGGTGGTGCTGGTGGTGTGGTGGGGTGGAGGGCACTTGTCTTTAGTGGCATGTGTCAACTTGTGGTCCTGGGAACAATTTGCCTCTTTTGTTTGCAGTGAGATGATGAGAAGTGGCGTTTACTGAAGTGTGGCGAGGATGTGTGTGTGTGTGTGGGGGGGGTGTGTGTGTTTCTGAGGCGGGGGTGAGGATGTTTGCTCATCGTCCGACTTGGCCTCTCCGCCTCTCCCCCTCCTTTGTCTTTCTTACGAGTGGCAGTAAGGCTGATTATCTCCTGCTGAGGGAAGCTGGAGCTGAGCCCTGCTTTGGCTCGCGCTGGATTAACACACTCTCACTTGCAGATTTTGCGTCAGCTCTGGCCGGCCTGGAGTGACCCGTCTCCCCAGGATGCCCCCCCCCCCCCATTAATGGCAGACAGGGGATGGTGGCGGCAGGTTTTGCACGTCTTCCCTGACCTCCCCCGTCCGCTGCGAAGGGGGCAGGGGGAGTGGTTCCCGCAGCTTCCCACTCCAGAACCGGGGAGGCGGGGACAAAAGACGGGCTGTTTTCAGAGGGCCATTACTCAGGACTGCAGAGGATGTGGAAACAATGGCCTGCAGGAGATCTACACCCAGAGCCTCGCATTCAACCAGAAAGCTCACAGGAAACATGATCCCCCCATGCACCGGTGGCAGTTTCTCACAGGTTTATGCTTTGATGAAGCCCTTCCACCTTCTGCAGCTTCTGCATCTGGAGAAGTTTCTGATGTTTAAGAGAGAACTGCAGGTCATCTAAGATTGTGTCGCCATCAGGCTGTCAGAAGATTCTCACAGTATGAGAACCTTAGAAAGATCCCAACAAAAACATGTAAAAATGATTGACTTACTTTTCTTTTGAACCGAAAGTTTGAACTAAACTTTTGAGCTTGATGAAACATGAATGGAACCCACGTGAATTATAAAATATCTTATTGGATGCACATATTTTTATTTTAGGTTTTTGTGCTGAAGGTGTTCAGCATAACATGAATGTAGGTGTGCAGAAGCACAAATATGTTTTGTATTTCTAACACTAATACTGTTGTGTACCAGTAATAGTAACAATAATCATAAATAATAATAGTAATCATGATAGTGATAATAGTAATCATGATGTAATAACGATGCCTCAGCATTTCGTCTGCTCCAGCATTTCTATCCATCTGAACTTGCATCCCACATACAGGCCCATTGGTAAATTTGTTGTTGATTATTCTCTTGTTTTGTTAATTTCACTTGATCAAGACCTTTCTAACATTCCAGACTACAAAATAAGTAATAAAAATATGTATGGTTTGTGCTGGTATTATATCGGGTCAGTATCATAATGGCCTGTACTCTGTACGCTGTATAATCGATATCGTATCGCAAGTGAAAAAGTTTTACCAGGACACCCCTAATAAATCCAGTGTACCTCCGGTATTTATAGAAACTCCACTCTCTACTGCCCTTTATCTTGTATCTATTTATTACATGATATCAGTAGTAAAGGTTGATGATCGAAGGGAGGCTTTTTTTGTTTTGAATCTCTTTTTGAAACCTCGCCAAGCCTTGACACCGAACGCCGGTTGTGATGTCACCTAATTTGCATCCAGAGCTGGTATCTGTTATCCGATCACAAACCGTCTCTCAGGACGTTGTCCTCTTAACCTGATGGCACATGGAAGCAAATGACCTGGAAACAGATTGCTTGATGTTTAATCTGCTTCTCGTTCACTTACAACTGGTTCCACTTTGCAATGATGTTGCACTTTGGCAAAGTCTTAAAGCCGATTTGTCCTGCAGCCAGGAAACCTCCAGATGTTTCATCAAAAATTTCAGATGATGTGAATTTACAGCCTAGAATTAAATTGACCAAACCGACAAATCAGATTACAACATAATTAAAGGTTAGGCCATTAAAGGGTTTGATTCTCTTTTTTCTTCTTTTTTTCCTTTTTTTTTTTTGCAGGTTCTTTTGCAGGGTTTTTTTTTTTTTTGCAATTTTTATGGAAAAAGATTCTTCATGTCAGGCTTAAGACATTTGGTCCACCTGAGTTAATAGGTTAAACAGATCACACTGTATCAGTTTAAAAGTACGAAAACCATATTGATGAATGAATGATGAATATCAGAGCAGATGCACATTATGGACAAAAAGTTCTACTTTCAAAAAGAAAAAGGCTCACTAGCAAAAGTTTGGTTTAGCTTTTTAAACATGTTGGAACGCTTGTCAGATTCTCCCTTCTCTTGCTTTGGAAACGTTCCTTTTGGCTTCCCGGTCCTTCATTAAGTTCCTTAAATAGACCCCAGCTATGGATTTCACCATTTCATTTTCTCAGTGCTCTGCTCATTTAAAGATTAGAAGTAACCCGCAGATTCTCTGAATATTTTTAACTTGAAAGGAATTCCATAAATGTTTCATCGTTCATGGTGAGTTAAGTGCAGAAACCGCCAGGTTCTTCTTTTTCAGACCTCCTCTTTGGGTTATAGGGATTCCTGTGTGTGTGTGTGTGTGTGTGTGTGTGTGTGTGTGTGTGTGTGTGTGTGTGTGTGTGTGTGTGTGTGTGTGTGTGTGCCTTCTCGGGGAGCATGCTCCACTCTGGTGTGGGCCCTGGTTGCTGGGAATTGAGAGTGCTTGTTGTAGTTCCCACAGCAGGAGTGAAGAAATATGGCAGCGGAGGCCGTATGAGCAGTCGCCAGAAGATAAATGCCAGCCAGTGCTTCTTTGTGTGGTTCACGGCAGGACGCTCGGAGCTGCAGGGATCCTGGGACGCCACTCACAACAATGCAGTGAATGCAGAACATGAATTATTGAATGTTGCTGCAGGAACGTCTTATAACATTCAGGTTATTTACCTATCAGCAGGTTTCTGTCCACAGGCAACGCAATGGACAATACCTTACGCTGCTAACCAGCAGAATTAAGTGAAGTCGACCAACCTGCTTGGAAAGCTCAATTTTTAAGTTATCGTCCCTTTCAAATGGAATTACATCCTGTTATCTTTTGTCACATTATGACTTTAACTTGTTTTGGTGTGGCCTACCAGTACAAAGCAGTTCAAAACTGCAAAATTGTGAAAATAGTTTTTTTTTTAAATGATGAAGCATGATGTTGCTCAGAGCATAAAGCATAGAGTGAATAGATCTGCCCTTAAGGGTCAGGCATGTTGATACCCAATCCAGATTTTTTTTTTTTTCAATATCAGGATCAATACACGTATTAATATGCATCTATACTTCTGACATTCACACACCTGAAACCTGAGCAAAGTAGGTTCTAGAAAAGAGGTTGCATGGTGCCACGTAAACATTGCTGGTGTAAAACCTTTATAATCACACGGAGCCATTTAGGAAGTCAGCTGTATAAGAATACAGGCTTTCGTATACAATGGCTTTTGGTTTTTGCCATTTTCCAAGCTGCACGCCGTACAACGACCACGGCCAAACATGATGAGCTCTCCCTGCATCTGAAGTCTGACTGGTCCGCTCTAACATGAGACACACATGACACTACGAAGTTTTAACTGCGTGGGAATCAGTCTGTCTTCTGCAGATAAACGATACCGAGCTGAGCTGTTAACCTTTTAGACTTTAAATGCACACGTCACTCGGAGGCTGTCCAGAGGCAAAGCCACTACACAATCACACGGACACGTTTTATTTATTTTTTATTTTTTTAAGAAACTGAGATCAACCTGAACTGCCTGTAGTGCTGGAGCTCAGTTTGGATGGATTCCTGTGGTGACAGCCTACTTGTAAAGACATGTGCAGTGAGCTGATAAGAAAATAGGAGCCAACGTCCCTGTTGCTTCGCTGCAAACTAGTGACAAAATGTCAAAGGTGATGCTTGTATACAAATTCTGCATGTGTGGAATTAAAACATTATTTTTTATTTTTTTCCCTTTATTGCTTTGCATTATTATTCGAGTCATCGTTTTCAAGACTGCATTGTTTGTTGGCACAACTCCAGAGCTTATGTGCTGCATTTACATTCAGAGGAATGGATATTTGCATGCTTTAAAACGAAGCACAGAAGCAGCAGGCTCTGTTTTCAAGTGTCCAGCATCAACAAGTTCACGCAGAGAATCATTTTTATTTTCAAATGTCTGCATTTATGACATGATGAAAAAACAAAAAGAGAAAAAAAAGAATCAGCTGCAAAACCTGTTGCATGTTCAGATTTGGCTTTATATGAATTGTGTCTTGTCTGCAGCAGGATAAAAATTGTACATATACATTTCCTCTATTTGATTAAACCTGCTGCAGAGAAATTACTCTGCCATCGACAAGGATCCGACTTGTCGATGGCAGAGTTCAAGTTTGAACCTGTTGGTGTAAAACCGGCTTCCTTCTGGATCAATTCTGCCTCCTTGCTCTTAAATCTTAGACATTTTACCAATTATCCTTCATGCGTGGAGGTGATGGCTGTGTCAGAGTGTTGAAGCTTGGACACATTTTGGTGTTCCCAAAAACTCACCAAAATGAGTTTTAAAATGGAGAAAGCAGACTAACGATAGTAAAAAAAAAAACATTTTCCATAAGTAATTGAAGATATGCATAAGAATCATTTTAAATAATAAAAAAAGAATGAAAAACAAAGATGGGGCAATAAAATACCCTAAATGGTAAATCTGTGTTCCAAAAAGCACCCCCAAATTTTTTTTTGCAATTCTCTGATATATTATGTTATGTGGCAACTTAATATCTTGCATAGTCATATTGTGTCCAGAGAAACATTTGATAGAAAAAGAGTAAAAACGTTCAAAAAGACTCTTGGGTCTGATGTTAATTAGTTTACAGTGATTCCTGTTCATTGTAGTCCATGCTATACTTTGTCTCCTGGATGTTATGAGATTCTTTCACGTAGCTTTTCTGAAATTTTCCTTTTATTTTATTTTTATTTATTTTTGCAAATGCCTAAGTCAGGCCTCCTTTCAGCTCTCGTCATAAAGGTTTGTCTGGTCAGTTGCTGCAGGTTTGTAGGCTGCGTGTTGCACGTTCTGGTCTGCAGCGGTTGTTTCGGCCTCGACAGAGTTTGGCAGGAAACCTGAAGGAGCATGCTGGATGGACCATTTATTTGAAATATTTGTGTAAATATTGATAATACTTTTTGCTCAAAGTTATCGTACTGTAAAAAAAAAAATCTCAAGCCGTCCAATTCCTTTTGTAGACCGAAAACACAGCTTTTCTCCCCAGATGCTTTGGTTTTCATGTTGGTCTTTCTGCTGACGCCGTGATGTTCTAGTGCCTCTCCAGGGTGTGCCTGAAATCTCAACTGCAGTACCTTTGACGCCTGGGAAAGATCCCTAATATTTGAACTTTGAATCAACATCTTATGAATACTGTTTGCCCAACTGAGGCAGAATAAGCCTCTGTATCCCTTTGACCTGTTCAGCGCTTCACTGCTTTTTGATTTATTAAACACAATGAACAGAGAAGACTAGAATAAGCCTCTGTTCTTTTTTTACATTAACTTTTCTCTTCTTGGCTATACCAAGAGAGTATTTTTGCCTCAAGCCGTCCAAAAACGAAAATAGGAAGAGATTTCTGTTGATTGCAAAAACCTCGACTTGTTCAGCCCTGTGTTTCTTGGCTATGTTGCATTTGGCTGCAGAGTCTGCAGAGATAATTACTTTTTCTTGTGCAATATGTCAACAGTTTTGAAAGGCAATAAAAGACGCATTAATTCTTGATCAAGTTGACGAGTTCAAGGTATTGGCTGGTTCCGATGCATGCACTTTTAGAGCAATCTTTAACTTTTTTTCTCCCCCACCTCACTGTTTTCCTCACAGTACTTCAAGATCCCAACTCCAACACCAGAGTCCCCTTCTGCTCTGCGCATCTTCTCCTTCTACCTGTCCAGTGAAGGCAAAGACCAACCTCAAGCCAGCTTCGACTGCATCCATCAGTACATCTCCAGGTACGGAGGGAATCGGCGCCGGGCTGTTTTCACCAGAAACCAGCTCAATGTTGGTTTCTGGTTTAATTTGAGAAGTTTCAAGATCTGGATTCAGATTTTGAGATTGGTTTGTTTTTCCACAAACAAAAAAATTTAGTAGATGTTGTAATTTTGCATCCACCAGGAAATGGAGGAAATCCATGCATCAAAATATTTTTCCCTCACATAATTCAACTTTTAATAAACTCCTGAAAAGTTGGGAGTTTTTTAAAAGTTGGTTCATGTGTTTATGCACCAAATCTAGTGTGTGTTCATAGTTTTGATTCCTTTAATGAGCAGAAATAAAATGGGACTTTTCTGTACATTACCAACAAAGTCACAGCTCAGAGCTAAACAAATCAAAGATGGCCGCTTCTGATATCCGGCAATTTGATTGACGCAGCTCAGATAATAATCTACTCCCCACCCGCCGCATCACAAGGGATGCCAAATTCTCAATATTTGTTCTGGACAGATCCTTTTATTACTCAAACCTGAGACTTTTTTTGTTTTGTTTTTTGTGGAAACTAGGCAGCTTGAATAGTAACCTCATGTGAAACTACAGGGGAAAAACTGAAACAAAAAACTATAACCTGCTCTTTTTGCTTTAGCAACAACTTTTTCCTACTGCTTCAAAGAACCAATATTTTAATTGTCTGTTTTATTGTTGTTTTTCCTGTTCTGATCATTTTAAAGTAGCTCTGAGAGTCATGTTAATGAAAGCGATGCTTTCCTCCACAAAAGGCTTTGGTGAAAAAATGTAAAGATCACACTCATATGTTTTCAGTGTGAAGCCGGAATATTCTCTGGCAAAAAATTGTCCATCTGCAAGAAAAAAAAATACAGTATGTTGCCCATTCTTCCAAATAACTCAGGATGTTTCTTGATGTTAAAACCTGAATGTTCTCTGACATTGCAAAGTCAGATTTTGTAAGAAAAAAACTCTTGTTAAAACGCACCTGGGAGATTTAGCTGTTGTCAAAGACAGAGAACTAGACTGAACCTCAAAATATCTGGATGCTTTTCCCCTAAATTTACCACCTGCATGTTGAAGGACTTTTTTGTCACAAATGTCTGACTTTGTAATCTCAGTGAACTTCTACATTACTTTTCCTGCAAATATCTGACTTTATGATGCCAGAAAGCATCTTTGCTTAATGTCGTAAACTTTAGCCACCTTTAGCCACAAACATTTTTCATTTTGTCCTCGAAAATTGACAATGTTTTGACATCAGAGAATAACAAAGTGTCTTTCTTTTCATAACGTAAAATCAACCTGCAGCATATTGGCAGAAATATACTCCTCCATATCCAATGCTTTTTTTCCCCCTTTTCTTTTAATTGCAATGACTGCTGGTCGTACTCCGGTACTTTCTCTGGTTTATCAATTGAAAGAATTTTATCTTTTGGGAGTCAGTATGACGGGAGGCCTGGTGGTTTTGAAACTGTGACTTTGTGAAACCTTGTTACATGGTTCATGCCTTGTGGGAACAGTTCCAACCACAGCGCTTCAGCATCTTGGAGTTGAGTTAGTTAAAGTCAACATAAACACACACACAGGACACAGACAATCATGCATGGACACACTCTCACCTAAGGGCGACTTGGAATGGCCAGTTAAGCTAACTTGCATGTTTTTCAGATGGAGGAAGCCAGAGTACCCAGAGAGAATCTAGGCTTCCATTGAGAGAACATCATGGCTCTTTTTAAGATGAAAATAAACTTTGACAGTTCCACAAATCTTCCATTCGGTGCTCATATGAACAGTTTTGCTAAACAAACTCTTTACCTCTAAGTCGATCTCTGTTGTGCAAGTCGGAGCCAAAGTAATCCCTGCGGTTTTCCGTCGGCTCTGCACTGCCATGAACTGGACTAAACCCAGCCTCTGACATAACGTACAGCCACACTGTCTGGGAAAAACTCTCGTATCAGGCTACACGGACATGAGCAGAAATCCTGATCTTCTTTTTTTGTTTGTTATTCTCCCCGCTCCACAGCGACGGCCGTGAGCAGCTGGAGGGCCAAGGCAGCATCCAGGACAAAATCACCGTGTGTGCCACTGACGACTCCTACCAGATGACCCGCGAGAGGATGTCTCAGATGGAGAAGGACAGCTGGAGCCGCTCGGCCATCGAGATCAAACCCGGAGCCACACAGCCCAGTAAGATTAGGCCAAAGAGTTGCATGTGACGGGAAAATGTTGTACATGAAAGCATCTCTCTGTGGAGTGGGCAGAAACCTCAAACACATTGGCTTTGTGTACAATGGTCCATTATAAAATCAAAAATAGCAAACTAAGTAGCGCCAATAAAAATAATACAAAAAAATCTGTTGGAATATTTCTGTAAATTGAACTGCTTAGATCATTTCTCGAAGCTGAAAAACAGGCGTTTTTCCTCTTGCGATGAGTAATGAAACCAGATGTGCAGGCTGGCCCGTTGCTTATAAAAGTCGCGTCTGCAATAATTTTGTTGGATTTGGCTTTTCAGCCTCAGTTTCTAACAATCCAGTGGTTCAGAACCAGTTGTCTTCATTGAGAGCAGGATCTTATGTTAATGTTTGTGACTCAAACAAATACTCTGTCTCTACTGTTTGTTTGCTGATTTTCAATAAATTTTTGCTGCAAATTCTTTGTTAAACCGTTAAAAAGGAAATGGTGCAGTATCATGATTGGCTGAAAGGGACTTATGGACGTTAAGGGTGACCTATTGCGCTTCTTTGAACAGGTTAGGATAAGTCTATGGGCTATGCAAAACATTAACTACATTTTTTTTTTGCACAGAAAATAATTTAATAAATAATGAGATTTTACTCTGCTTAGTTGCCTTTGTTGAGCTCCTTTCAGAACGAGCTTTTTTAGGGCCTCTGTCACTTTAAATACAAATCAGCTGCTGCTGGCAACTCAACTTTTACGCTCGAACGCAAAAATTACTACATCTTTACAAAGGTACTTCTTTGAAAAGCAGAAGTAGCGCCTCCTTTACAACCTACAAGGTTTCTGGATGGTAAGTCAACAAGAAAACACTTTACTTTTCCAGCAGCCATTGTACAGTGCATACAGCAGTAAAATAAGCTGGCCGAATGTGCTGGAGTTCGACTTGGGTTGCTAGGTGACGGTGCGTGTGATTCAACAATTGAGAGGTTTTAGAAATGGTTCATTTTCCACACACTGAAAACATGAACTGATTGCCAAAAAACTGCTGGGTGTTTTTTATTTTTAGTTTTTTAAAAAGATTGGAATATTTTTAGAACTAGTTGAGAACCAAACGGAACTATAAAACATCTAAAAATGTGAACTTGGTTCTCTCTAAATAAAAAGCAAGTGAAGTGTTTTCCAGGCCGCATGACCAGAATTAAATTTTTGTGCACTTTTTTTTTTCTTCAGTTGTGGAAGCCAAGATTACCTTGCACCTCTTTAATCTTCAGAGAAAATAAACTGAACAGCTACACTCTGTGCTTCATTGTTTGTCTCTGCTTCAGCCTTTGCCGTAGTTATGCAATCATTTTCCTCGGCCCATTTCTGGACCCCGACGTCCAGGCCGGAGCTCCAGCTGGTGTGGACCAATTTCAGACTCCGTAAATTGTGTAACGTGAGTTCTGCAGCTCAAGATAGGAAAGCAAGTTGGAGTGGATGGCCAATTTAAGTTACTCTCTGACCTCTGCTCTGACTCTCAAAGCATTTTCCATCTGCAGAAACACATAAAACACAACAAACCTACATTTGACTCACATTTAGTCACAGAGTTAATTTGAAATAGTTCAATATCCCTTCAATATTTGCACATTTGGTTACACCACAAATTTAATCTGACTGAACAACACAAAGCAGAGGTGAAAGGAAGCGATTAATCGTTATGACTCCATTACAGAAATAACTGTCAACTCATTTAGTCATTGATTAACTTGGAACATACAGTCTCAAATGAAAGGCAATCTACTGAAACAACACAGTCAACCAAAACTGTACAAAAATATACATACTTTGTATTTCTAATACAAAAGGCTTACATGGTTAAATCTAAAAATCTGTTGAATGTGGCAATGTTTTTATCCAATAAACCTTCACCTCATCGTTAGCCGCTCATATTTACATGAAACCCACACCAGCCGATGACGCATAAAGCAGAAAGGTTCAGGATGATAACATGGTAATATAACCTGAGGCGGACACACTTCAGTGGTTGAACAGAAACCTCTCTTTTCCTGAACCTCTCTCCCTGCTCTGACCTTTAAAGCTCAGATTAACCTGCAGCAGGATTAGCACAGAGAGAAGACGGCTTTCACGGCTCAACGTGCCCGGTGTACCTCGAAAAAAAAGTATGCAAAAATCAATCATATGCAGAGGCTACACACATCCTTAAAAAGTCTTAATTTGTGGATCTAAAATTTAGTACTTAAAATGTCTTAAAATAATTTTAAAGAGTAAGTTGACTAAAATGCAGGTCTTACATTTTGATGTGGCGGGACTGGTTAATCTGGCATATTTTCATATAGATAGGATTCTGACAGGCTAAAACATTAGCAGCACACAGATGCTTTCCTTGCGCCTCAGTCAAGGCAATAGAGGCTACAGGTAATTAGCTGCTAGCAGCTAGCTAGGTTTTTTTTTTTTTTTTTTTTTGCATCTACAGTATTGTGATGCAAAGTTATAACCCGTTGCCCGGACGACATTCATCTTTTCCATTGGCTCATTCCTACCGCCAACCCATAAGATGCTACATCCATTTTGTGCAAAAAAAAATTTTGCACTACGGACTTTAACACTATAGTCATGTTTTTAACTTCCTAAAACAACGGCCTAACTTATTTTATGCCAAAAGTCTCTTTGTCAAAAAAAGAATAAATTACCACTTCTTTTTGCTAAATGATTATACAAACAAAAAAAAATCACTTTTGACAAAAAAAAAAAAAAAAGATTTAGGCCATTAATTTAGGAAGGTGACAATGTGACTGCAGTCTTAACTTCTGTAGTGCCACGTTTATGAGAACCACAAAGCTGCTGCCAAGAGCCACAAACAGAAATGTCATATTTTTTGCTTCACTTGATTGTAATGAAATGTCATATTTTTTGCTTCACTTGATTGTAATGCAGCATCGTTCCCAAAAACATTCCCAAGATTTTTTTTGTGTTGAATTTAATTAATTTAAAAAGGTCTTAAAAAATCTTAAATTTGACTCTCTGAAACCTGCAAGGAGAAAGTGTTTGCTGTACTCATTTAATGATCTCCTAATGAACAAATAAGAACAACGAAAGCAACAGTTCTCCATGAGTCCAATGAGGAGAAATCTCAAATTGACCAAATTTCTTCCTACAATTTCGACTCATTCCCAGGCAAAAGCATCAAATACCAAAAGAGATCCGCTCCCCTGCCTGCTCCTGAAAGCAGCTTCTTCAAGCAGCCGTCGACCAACCGGAGGAGCTACGGCATGCCGACCCAGAAGCCCCTGAGGGAACGCATCATCCACCTGCTGGCCCTCAAACCCTACAGGAAACCAGAGCTTCTCCTGTGGCTGGAGAGAGAGCGAGCCGCAGCAAAGGACAAGGCCGAGCTGGGAGCCGTTCTGGACGAGGTGAAAACCACAAGCTCTCACACTCTGTGTGAACTTAAACGGTTCACACAGTTTGAAGTCAACAGCTTTGCAACTTATCAACACCCCTGGCAGTTTGAACTCACGTTTTGTCACATTGTATATGGAAAATATCAATTTATTTCACTGTTCTCGTGTTTTTCTTGTGCTAGACCATCACAAAGTGGTGCATAGTTGTGCATGTACATTTGGATTTTGAGTTAATACGCTTAACAGCAAATAAATCTGCAAATAAGGTCAGATTCCGTCATCTACTAACTATTTTTTTCACACAGTCACTTTTCATGTTTTCTCACCAATTTTCTTGTTTCATGTTTCACTATTTAACACACATAGATGCTTTAATCTAAGGCATCCCATGATGGGTCTACTTTTACCTCCAGTCATTTATTTGGGCTCTAATGTTATTTCTAAGTGGACTTTAAAACACAAATCACTGCAGGAGGATTTATATCAAGGATCCTATATTTTCTATAAGGACTACTGTGTGAGCTGCTTCATGTTTGTGGTGTTTTGTGTGTTTCTGGGGGAATAATGCATGTGTGTCTAAACAGCTGATTTATTAGTTACAACCCCCCAGCCTGCATGTAATCCAGAAGGCTGAGTTGTAAAAGTAAAATTACTGTTTGTTGTTTTGTTTTTTACTGATCACATTGGTGTCCGTCTTCTGTCGTCCATCAGCCTGTCAATGCATGTGCTTAGGGGAGTTGTGTAAGTTGTTGTTTCTAATTAGGTCAGTGCTATAATTGCCTCTTCAGAGATCCTGTTTGCTGTTGGGCGGATCGCCGTGTCAGCAGGCATCACAAAGATGGATGTCCTCAGAGAAGGGCAGTCAAATATGAGGCTAAAGAAATTGTAGCAGGGGGACAGCTTAGCTTCTCAACATGGCCGTTTTCATCTGGTTATAGTAACTAGAGTGTAACTGTGGATCATTTTAATGAGAAAAGACGGTGAAAAATTCGTGATTTTTAATGACGATGGATAGGACTAAAACGATTAATCGAGATGAATCAATTATCGAAATAATTGTCCACTAATTCAGTAATCGATTAATTATTAATTGGAGTACACAAACCCAAAATAGACTATTTGCTGAAAAAAAACCATTTTCAGAGCTATTAAGTTATTAAATACAAACTGCACAGATTATATACATTTTGAATTTGAGATTTTTTTTAAAATTGTTGACTGTCAATACGTTTTAGCCAAAACTCATCAGGTAGTAAAGTTTTATCTTCACCTGAATCAAATTCACTAAGAAACGCTATGTTAATGCAATAAAATGTTTATTTTCTTATTTAAAAAAGGGAATTAAAACATTATTTGAATATTTTAATGTCCTTCTAATATAAAAAAGCCTTATGTGATTAAATGAAAAATCTGTTGAATTTTCTTAAATCCAATTAATTGTTAGAATAATCGATAACTAAAATAATCAACACAACTGCAGCCTTCGTAATATATTTAGCTTTTTATAAATATTCAGTGAGTAAACATTTGTCAACCCCAAACCAAATTTTGATTTCACATAAAAACACCCTAGTGTAGCCTGTTTATGTATTTTTCTGAATAAAAGACTTACAAGGCTAAATAATTTCCCTCATAAATTGTTCTTATCTCGCATAACTTGGCACAGGTTTTGCTTATTTTTCCACACCGATGTTTTCTCGCATCGTCCGTGTGCTTGCCGCTGTTGAGCGCTCTCCAATATTCTCCAACCCGGACGTAAGACGTCAGATCGTCTTCCACGTTGCTCCGCTAACGGCCAGAGTTTTCCCCGTGTTTCAGGTGGCCAGAGTGAATCCCAAAGACAGCAGCTACCTGCTGAAGGACGATTTCTACAGGCACGTGCAGAGGGACTGGCCGGGCTACAGCGAGGAGGAGAAGCAGCTGGTCAGCAGGCTGCTGTCCAGGTGAGTTAGAGGCCCGGGGCCAACGACGAAACAAAAAGCAAAACGTATGGAGTCACTAAAACTATTAATTATTGTGCGGTGAGAGCTTATATATTTCTTGCTAAGCAGATGCTATCTTAGTGTGGACTGTTGTTACTGCCAGGGACTGACTGTATTTACAGCGCCGTGCTCAGACATGGAGACTTTTTCCCGTGCTTTGAGCTTCAGACAGGTGCTAGCCCCCCCTCCTCCTGTCAGTCTCAATCATTTCTTTATGGAGGGTGATAAATTCGCGTGTTCGGTTCGACATTTTCTGAATTCCACAGACGGCGTGTTTTATAGCTTTATATATCCTGTTCTCTCTGTGTGTTTAACAGGAAACTTCAGCCCCACATCAGCAATAAATCACGCAGCGTTCAAGCACACTTGTCAATACCTGCGACCCCCGAGGACCCAAGCACAGCGAAAAACCCAACTGTGGTAAATGAATGTTTTCTTGTCAGTAATCTTTATGTTAGCAGGATTTGGCAGTGGAAGTTTAATTTCAAAATGTTGATTTAAAAATCAGTCAACTGTTATAGTGACCCCTTGGAGTTCTGCTGCCTTGTATTTGTCTTCCGGTTTGGAGATTGGATCTACGTGGTGTTGAGCTACACAGGCAAAAATAACAGCAAAGATCTGGGTTATTTAGTTTGTTGTGACACAAAAATGTGGGGCTTCATTTTCCAAAATCCTGTTTTCATCACATTTTTCCAGTAAGTTATGCATAAATATGTTATATTTAAAATGTAGGTGGTTGTTTAAAATACAAAATGTTATTAGTTAATTTAAAAATGTCAGTTAGAAATCTGATAGAGTCGATCTCTGCCTCCGTTTGCATGTCGGTTCAGAGAGCCGAGCTTCCTGATGCGCGTCGGGCGGAGGAGCAGCGGGAGGAGCAGCGGGAAGCTCTGTTGAATTCAACTGTAACCAAACGGGATCCGTTCATAAGTTTGG
>CAEGAF010034426.1:0-14053 GCA_903067075.1 Micropoecilia bifurca | reverse complement strand
CTCTCTCTCTCTCTCTCTCTCTCTCTCTCTCTCTCTCTCTCTCTCTCTCTCTCTCTCTCTCTCTCTCTCTCTTTTTCCCCCTCAGTACCGGATCGGGCAGCTGTACATGATTAGCAAACACAGCCATGAGCAGAGCGACCGAGGGGAAGGAGTGGAGGTGGTCCAGAACGAGCCCTTTGAAGACCCAGTTCACGGCCAAGGACAGTTCACAGAGAAACGAGTCTACCTCAACAGGTTGGTGCCCCTCCGTTCTACCCGCCAGGAAGAACTCAATGTGTTTGGAGTATTTTGGGACTTTCTGGCCGGATTTGGTAAAAAGTTAGACTTTTTTAAGGAAAAGTCCATAGAAAACCACAAGCCATCTGGACTTGAATAGCTGTATGTGAGAAGACTGAAACTATAGCAACAGTGAAGTCAGAAAACAATTACCCACACTATTAGTGTATTTAAGAGTTCCAGAGAGATCGTTAAAAAGGCCAATTAGCCAAATGTTTGCTTCATTTTTTTATTTATTATAACACCTAACATATCATCTGTGATGAACACATCCAAAAATGAAATTAGCTCAAATTTGACCTTCTTCTTATTATTTTTTTTCTCCATTTTAAATGGGAAAATGTTGGATTATTTTCTCATGCTACTCATCAGTAAATTGCAACACGTGCTTTAAGTTTTGAGGCCTGCAAATTTCTGAACATTGATTAGTAAACTATTTATTACTGAGTGATTTATTACAAACCTCTATGTCAGGTGTTTGTTTTGCTCACCCTGAAGGATCGTCATCTTGGTCGTCCTCTGCAGTTTGAAACCTTTGGAAAATCGTGGACTTTGATTTTGTGTGATTTGCATATTTTAATTATGAACATGAGTAGAAACTCCGAAGTCGTCCAGCACGCGAGAGTCATTTGGACCGACGGTAATGTTGGAAAAATTTAAATAAAATTACTTCTAAATGAAGAGAGTGCAAAAACAACAAATATGAAAAATATATTTACCAATGCCGTTGCTGAAATTTCACTGGTTAAAGAAGGAATTGGTTCAATAAACAAACTCTACATATTTATTATTTAAAGAAGCTGCAGTAAATATAAGCCATAAATTAAATGGTTTCCCTTCAGAGGAGTTTTGAGTTGGTGTCTGAAATCTTCTGATTTATTAAAAAAATCTAATTTTTTTTTGTGGCATAAATAATTCTGGGTTGTTGAGTGTAAGAACAGCACAAAGGTTTTTGCAAATAAGTGAGATGCCTTTAAAGTACAAAACCATTTTTTAAAACTGTTTTCACCATTTAAGAAGCTGCAAATAATTTAAAAAATGGTGCATTTTTTATTACCGAAACGCATAAATCCAGTCATCCTCTTACTAGCACACATTTCACCATGCAGCATCTTTTACGAGTCGTAGCCTTCGTAGAGTTCATGTCAGTAAATATCAAGCAAAGAATGATAAGATGTGTAACAAGAGGAGAGAACGGGCAGAAGGAATAATCAAAGATTAAAAATGGAGGGGTGGAAGAGAGTCAGTCGGCCATTTGTCTCTTGGCACAGTTTCCTGCGTCAGCGTTCACCGAGCTGGGAAGCCAGTTATGCTGAGTCAGCGAACCTCAGGAGAAAGCAATTAAAGCCACTCGGCCCGTTAAAAAACCGTTTGAGCAGAAACATATCAAGTGTTTTTGGTTAAAAATATGGACAAACGAGTCCAACTTTGATACTTTTTTAAAAAAAAATTTTAAAGTATGACCAGTTCCAGTGTGAGAAACGGATACGTGTTCAGAAATAGTTGATTTTCGTGTAGATGGCACTGAAAGATCAGCTGTTTTGACGACCCCGAAGGTGAACGCACTTCATTTTCCCTAAGTGTTTTGCGTCAGAGATGGTTTATGACGCCGGTAATGATCACATCTGTGCGGTAAAATAAAAAAAAAAAAAAAACGCCCCAACTCCACCGTCTTCTACCTGGAGACGGTCCAAGAGCTGCTGGACCGCCTCCAGATAAAATTGGAATCCGCATGCGATCTTTGCTAATCGAATGCTAAAAACATTAAGCAAATGGAAAAAGATAAAGAAAAGAAAAAAAAACAAAACACTGTAATCAGCAGAATTAATAACACAACTTTTGTTTGCATTTAACCGCACTTACTCAAAATCGGTCCTTCGTCCATCTGGCTCTGCGGCAAACAAACGTTAAGCTGAGATTCACCAGCAGGGAAGTCAATCTGGACTTTATTTGTCACACTTAAAACACTCTTACCCCTACTTCGTCGCACGCGTTCACTTAATCTCACCAATTGCAACTTGATAAACTGTTATCTTTATTTAAATGAGCTTTTTTTAAAAAAAATTTTGTTCTCCCTCCTCCTCCTTTAAAATGCAAACGTCTTTACTTGGCAGCATGGGCAAGAAATCGCCCGTAGTCTGTGAAATGAACAAGGAGGGAATGGGAGCAATCAACAGATGGAGGTGTGGGAGGAGTGTCAGTCTCTTTTGTTGTGGGGGGGGAGAGAAAAAAAGAGGGAGACGGAAAGAGGGAGAGAGCAATTGTGTCTGCCAACGCTCACAAAATATCACAGCGGAGGACGGATTTTATTCACAGCTGTCACGATGCAGCGGGAGACGTTTCGGACTAAGATGATGGATTCTATAGGAAGTGGTCCTTGTGAGAACAGTTCAGTTTAGTTGTTCGTGTCTCTGTCGGCTCTCTGGTAGCTTAAAGTCGGAGGAAAGCCAAACACGTTCTTATGTGAAGTTCCTGAGAGCACAGAGCTCACGTTGTCGATAACCGAGAGGGTCGGGTTGCCATAACAGTCTCACAGGCTCAGAGGTTTCTCAAGGTGTTTGGGTTGAGCTCGAGGAAATGGCTTTAGACAAAGTTAATTGTTTTTATATGATATAGTATGAAAAGTGATCAATCTGGTGGTGTGAGTACTAAATACATCCAAACTCTCTGGTCAGGTCAATGATGATGACCAACTATAAGTTAGTCTTATAGTCGTACAGTTGATGGGAACCGTTTGTGTTTTTAACCACTGAGTTTAAATGTTGCGTCTTATTGGGGGATTTAAATTTTTTAAAAATATTATTTTACATATTGGTTCTGTTTTAGTCATACCAGCACCTGGATGTTTCTGATCGACATGTTTTTGTGTTTTTGGCTTCTGTTGGTCGAAGCAGTGGAACTCTGTGCCAATAGCTAAATATTAATTGTTCATGTGTCGTTTTTATTGTGACTTGCTGTGAAATGAATTGCCCACTGGGAAATTAATAAAAATGTGAAAATCTGACGGCAGCTGCATTGCTGATTGCGTTCCCTCTGGGTTTGGATGCTTTTCAGCTGGAATATCTTTTCCTACTTTTTTTTTATTTTATTTTTAAACATTTTCAGACGGTTATGATGCATAACCTGTGCAAACAATGGGGTATTTTTCCATTTTTTACTTATTTATTTCACAATTGGAAGCTAAGTGGCTTCTCAAAAGCTCAATAAAATGTCTGAACTGCAACCCTAAAAAAACACCAGAGGAGTTGAAGAGAGAGCAAAGAGCAGAGGAAAAAGAGGGAAGTTCAAACCGTCTCCTCCATTGATCCGAAAGGACAATTATCATTTCCCCCTCTGACTTTTGCTCCTGCATGTTTAGACTGCAGACTGTTTTGTGAATCGGTTACAGAGATGGAGCAAACAGCAGGAGCAAAGGAGTTGGGAAAATAATGGAGACGCAACTATTCATTTAATGAAAACTCATATCTACCCGACTCATTTTAACTTTTTAGCATTTGAATAATTGCAATCCAAAATGGTCTGTAGAGTACAGTATAGATTTTTTGGCCTGACCCAAAATTCATGCCAGAATTATGTTGCTTGATGGACGGGTGTTTAATAAGTTAATAATACATGCAGAGAAAACCAAAGGAGAAAGTACGATTTAAAGTTGTGTTAATCTACTGATTATAATCTAAACAGAGGATAGATTGTTTAACCTGTTGAGGTCCAGAAGGTAAGACTGTAACAAGCACAGCGCACTGCATCGATCGGTCAATGAAGTTTATTTGTGAAGCACAAAGTCCTAAAAGACACACAGTAAACTACTGAGAAAACCAGTAAACATTTTACATTTCGTTACCCATCATGTTTCTCAGTGTTTCATTTGTTATATTTTAAAAGCTGCTCTAAACAGGTGGGTTTTTTTTGTCTGTATTTAAAGAAACTCAATGTTTCAGCTGTTTTGCAGTTTTTCTGGAAATTTGTTCCAGATTTGTGGCGCGTAGAAGCTGAACTTCGTGTTTGGTTGACCTGAGAGGTCTGGAAGGTTGATGCAACAGCAGCAGGTCTTTAATGTGTTCTGGTGCTAAACCGTTCAGTGCTTTATAAACCAACAACAGTATTTTAAAGTCTGGCCTCAGAGCCACAGGGAGCCACTGTAGGGATTTAGTACCAAGGTGATTTGATCAAAGTTTTTGGTTTTGGTGAGAACGCTAACAGTAGATCTGCTCCCATCAGTCACTCATCTCAAAAGATTTGCACCTGACTCACCCTGTGGTTACAACAAGCGACAAGATGGAGCTGGAAGACGTTTAGCAAAAGCCAATTACAGAAGAAGCTACACAGCTTACTTAAATGGAATAAAATCAGTAAAACCTTACTTAAAATAATATATCAGGCCTACTTTGGCCTTGTAGTTGAAGTCAACCAATTAGGTCGAATTTGGCTCAGGGCGGGTTGGATTGTTTTTTAGGCCCGATCTAAACACTATTGAACGTCTACATCCTGACTGTCCCTCAGTCAACATCTCCTGTTTCTGTCTCTCTTTTCTGCAGTAAACTACCCAGCTGGGCCCGAGCAGTGGTTCCTAAAATCTTCTACGTCACAGAGAAAGCCTGGAACTACTACCCTTACACCATAACGGGTGAGTGTGCGCTGTGCATGTGCTGCTTCGCCATTTCTCTACAAGCCCCACTGTGACACTCTGCCAGGTACGGAAACAGAATGGTGCCACACCGCAGCCCCACGGAGCCCGACGCAGCGTTCTGAGGTCACCTTCTCAAACAGTTTTCCGGATTTTTTTTGTAGCCACAACACATTTTACTCACCACTTATCACTTTGCAGAGACACTTCATTGGATGTTAGTAGCGCATTGGAGCAGTGTGAAGAGACAAGGGAAGGAACGTGATCCAAACTGCTAATCTGCACGCCGCATTTCTAACACGTTTTGATGAAACCTCATGGAATTGGCTTGTCCAACAACAACAACAACAAAAAAAACCCTGTGAAACTCCTGACATATGCTATGTAATTCGGAAATCTTGTTTGCAATTTTGGAGCAATGTTTGCTGCCTGGCACATGTATTATTTTTATTTTTTTGGAGTACAATGTGTTGTTTATTAGAAACTAGGGTACATGTTTAACCCCTAAACTCTGCTTTTTTTTTTTAACGTTTTACGTCTATGATTAGTCTATTAAGTGCAAATTTATCATCAGTCGGCTAGACGACATTCGTCTTTGCCACTTGCTAACTTCTGCTGCCAAACCCATAAGAAGCTAAGTTTATTCTGTGCAAAAAAAAACAAAAACGAGAAGCTTGGCGCTACGAGGGTTTAGTGCTGTGGAGAGCCGTGCGTCATGTGAGCAGCACAAAGCTGCTGCTGGAAAAAAGGCTAACACATTTCTGTCTTAAATTTTATTCGTAATGGTCTTAAAAAACTTCTTTAAATGTCTTAAATATGAGTTGGTGAAACCTGCATCAAACCTGGTAAAACTTTAGTTCAAATGTGTAATACGTTTTTCTTTTAAAGGTTATTTGTTTTACTTTTTTTTTGTTTGTTTTATCTGTAATCTGCGGTTGCCATGGCAGCACATACAGTCGCAGCAGTTTACTGCTCTACTTCAGTGCCCTTTGCTTTTTCTTTTCTTGTCATTTTCCTCCACCTTCTTCTCCACCTTTAAAGCTACTGTCTGTGTGCTCAGTGATGAACAACAGTAAATTCTAGTTTGCTGACTTTTTAAAATCTGTTTTAATGTCTGTCTGTTATGATTTCTTACTTGTTGAGCTCTTTTTGACGTATTTAATCCAAGAAAAAGGCCGAACGAATAAGCCCAACTTAAATTCCCCCTTTTAGTCGTCTTTGTTCTCGGTGTAAATAGATTCATGGCTGTTGGCTAACTGTGTTTTTTTGTGCTTCTCCTCTGTTCCGACCTGACGCCCGTTTGCCTCGTCGTGCTTCGGTCTGAAGAATATACAGTAAGTTGCGGTTTACACCCACAGAAAATAAGGCAAACAACTCAATGCAAACAGACTTGACACAACTTTTCATCAATTTTTGATCACTTGTTCCTGTAAAAACAATTAATTGCATCAAATTTTTTAAAGATCTTAAAGCTCGTAAGATGCTAAATGTACAGCTGGAAAAAAAAAACCCAACCTGCGTTGATAAAACTTGTGGGAGTGAAAATCCCCTCCACCCTTATCAAGATGACTTGCAGAGCACTCAGAAACGCGGATACCCAGCATGCCTCAGTCTGTGTGGTCTGTCTGTAGCCCACAGGATACGTCGGGCCTTGACTTTAAAAAAAGCTCACATCGAAAACACATCAGCATATTGTGAGGCCGAGCTGCAGGGGCTGCAGTAGTTCAGAGTTAAACATGCGGACTCTGTGAGTCACCACATTTTTATTTCATATGAAAAAAACAAAATACTTTTGACAGCAACAGAATGCTTGTCATTTTTTTCCATTTAGAACTATTCAGGAGTTGCTGCACTGCAAACAAATCCACGGAGGATGTTTTTTTTTTTTTTTTTTAGTCGGTTTGCTAAATCGTAGCAGACAGTTCTAGCGACAGCTTTCTCGTTTCGGCGTAGATTAAAAGCGCTCGTGTGAAAGCATTCTGAGATGTGATAAATAAACGGTGTGACATCAAGTATTTCTTCCCTCTTTGAGGTCGCAAAAACACAAAATCTTACAAAGTACTTTTTGTCCAGTTTCTTGTGTAAATATCTTTGTACATATGAAATAAGACTAAACTAACTTCAAGGTAACTTTTCAAGAATCTATAAGAGCTTGTTTTAAGGCAAAAAAAAAAATACTAGCAGATTATTTCACCCATCACATGGAAAAAATATCTTATAAGTTAAACAATATGCACTTTTCATAAATACACGCTCCTATATTGTGCTGAAAAGTTACTTGTAAGTTAACTTTCTCTTGTTTCAACTATAATAAGATATTTGCACTAGAAACTGGACAAAAAAAACTGTGGTAAGATTTAGTGTTTTTGCAGCGTGTTGAGCGGCTGACCATAAATCTGCCTGTGTGATTGGATTGAACGGACAAATTGTTGAGAATTTATCTGATATGAATGAGGAGAATTGTGTTGAACATATGAAAAAAGCTCAAGGGGTATGAATAAGATAGTAGGCCTGCTATAATAGTGCAGGGATGGAAATTTCCCTCAAGAGGGATTAAATAACAGAAATATTCCTTTTCCTCGTTCACAGTGCTCATTCCTGCCCAAGTTCTCCATCCACATAGAGACAAAATACGAGGACAACAAAGGAAGCAACGACAACGTAAGTACAGCGGGTGTCACCTGCTCCCTGGAACAAAACGATGGGGCCCAGATAGTTTTGTTTTCGTCGTCGAATTTACAGTTTCACGTTTCAGGAACAGGCGTCCGTCCTGTTTTCCACCGCAGATGGCCTGAAGGCTGATGGGGCCCTGATACTGCTGACGCTGCACAGGCCGTGTTTGTCCATTTAGGCAAATTTGTGATGTTGTGTTTGGTCTCAAATCGACTTAACCTCTTCTGTCATTCGTGACGGAAATGTGCTCCGTTAATCTCGCACCTTTTGGCATTTTTAGCAATCGGATGTACAGCTGAATGGATTACGGTTTTCAACACCGACAAGATTCCTCTTTACTGGCTAAAATTATTTTAGAGTGATTTATACTTGCCAGTTTAGTGGATTCGGTTCGATTGGGGACCAAAATTGCAATATTTGTTCCATTTTTCAGCTGCTGAGGCTCCTTCACACTGCAGTGTGCCAAACGAACCAAACCCCCTGGAAAACCTGTTCCCCTCCTCACATGTGGTGGCGCTGCACCAAGAACCACTGAAGGAAATGACACAAAAACCTCAGAAGAAGACATGAGCTTAACTTTCTTCTTCACGAAACGTAAACAGAAATGATGTGGAGTCAGATTTTAGCGATTGTAGGATTTTTTCTTTTCCTTTGGTAAAAAAAAAAAAAAACCATGAGCCACTTCTTCCTCTAGCGGTAGACTCTTGTTTTTATGCTTTTAGGTGGACGAGTGTTTGCGCACATTCACACCTCTAGACAAACAAACGAGAACTGAATTGAAGCAGACCAAACAGAAGTACTGAGAGCATCTAGATTTAAACGTCTTCTACCTCAACATGGCCTGAATCATAGCATATCGTTATCTCTCTGTGCCTCGACTCAAACTCCGCTGCATCCGACGTCAGCATGGAGACCCAGTCGGTTAATTAACCAAGCTCCCCTCCTGCTCAGTACTTTCATCTTAAAACAGCGCGTTTTGCCTCTTCTCTGTTCCCTTCCTGGAGAAAAAGTGTCCAATAAAACGAAGCGAGGCAGCAGATAGAAACAGCTTATAAGAAGGACCTCTGCAATGCTGCAGCAGGGAAATTCTCCCAGGCTGCAGTGATGACTTACAGGCCACCTTATTAAAATGTCCAGTACACACGAAGCTTTGAGTTGGCCAGGTACTGCTCCACTTGTTGGATAGTTCATTTAATCTGGTGCTGTTGATCCACTCGCTCTGTCCGCTCCAGTTCGGAGGGGCATTAGTCATCAGGAGAGGGTGCCAGCATCTGGACGCCGAGGAATGAAAGGCCGCCATGTAGCAAAACGGTCGACTTAAAGTGCGTTGGGCTTTTCAAAATTCTCCTTGAGAGTTACTTCAACAGTCCGAGGTTTGGCGGGCGTCCCGCTAACATGTCTGGGTGGCTCACATGTCGAGGTCGCCACGCCGGAGGGGACTCAAACCGACGCGGAGCTTTAAATGTGTCGAGATGTTTTAGATTGACGTGTTTTCCCTTTGATGTAACAGAGTGACGGATCAAAGGCTATCGAAATCAAATTCTGAAACCAGAAGCCGCCTTAGGCCGATGCGATTTCCAGATAAAGAAAAGAAAAGAAGAAAAGCAGAGAAAAGGGGGGAAAAAAACGCACTCCATTGGGGACGCCGGGCTGATTCAGATCTTTGTGAATGTGAGTCGATACGCAGGAATCCATGTTGTTTACTGTCACTGAGGAACTCCTGGTGATTCTGTAACGTTAATAATGCAGTCGCTGTCGTCATTCTCTTTGCTTGATGTTTTTTCTGTAAACGAGCCGCTACGTAAACTAAGGCATAAATTTTATTGTCCAAAATGAGACACTGGACAGTAACTAAGTGTTGTTATTCATCCTGTCCTTCTGGCTCATTTGTTGACTGGAGCAAAAGCAAAAATCAAGGACTGTTGCGTCTATGAAAAATTATGAATGTTTGGGTAGGAACCTAGTGGAATTAATGTTGAACTTTTAAATTTAACAATTTGCTTTGAATAGCCACAGAGCGATAGAAGGTGAAACGCAATTTCTTTAAGAAGGTTTAGTTTTTAATAGCCTAGTAAAAACTGGTCCACTGTCCTACACTTCTCTTCGTACAAAGTGTCTGAATCCTTGGAGAAACGACTGGTTCCAGAAGATGTGGACTTTGTTGAAGTTGTAAATTTTATTGCTAAAGTTTGCCTCCGATGGATGTAATGCGCTCGTTTGGCACTACAAAACCTTATGGGAAGTTGCCTGCGAGCGAGGCGGCTGTTAACGTCACTTCACTGTTTGGAAGCTCGTCCAACAAGGACAGAGCGGCTTCGTTCACTTCCTCCGCTAACGTTGCTAAAACTACAGGCAGGCGGAAAATAGACATCTGCTGGAGAAATTGAGCTCAATGGGAGAAAGCCCAGGCAGAGGAGAGAGAGATGAGAATTGAGCGGGGGGAAAACATTTATTTAAGGAAACAAAATGAAAACCTCTGAAGAAGACGTTCTTCACGAAATGTAAATAAAAATGCAGTGGCGTGACATTTGAGCAGTCGGAGGATTTTGTTTGTTTCACCGGTAGCCAAACTGCATCGGAGTCGCGTCTTCACATCTCAAATGAAGTGGATGTTACAGGCAAACAAAATAAAGTTTGACTAAGACAGAGTAAAAAAACAATCAAAAAGCCCTGCTACTGAAACCTTCAACCCAGGTGCTATTCAGCTTCCTCCACATATTTAACATGATTTTGATTCAAAAACTGTCGCATATCTCATTTATGTTTGTTTTCCCTAAATCTTATTCATTCATCTCTTTTTTCCCTCCTCTTCCTCAAATCTTATTCAGAATGTTAAAATACTTACTCAGGTGTAGGCAAATTATTTTGAGCCCTTTCATAATTGTAGAACCAAAGTTGTTCATTTATCCTTTCATGTTTAATTTTAAAGCTTGTGACACGAAATATTATGCTGTAATTTAAATGTGGGCAATTAAACGTGCAAAACACTCAGAGTTGGAATTATAAACACTGGGGAGGCAAAAAAAACTCAAAACAGAAAGCTTTCACCTTTTGTGGCATCAGCTGACTAAACATATGATGGTAATTGAAGTCAGCACTGTGGTATTTAGTGCAATAAGCAGCTGAAGAGGTGAGCTTAGAGTGACCCCTAGTGGCTGGACGCACCATGTGCTTCTGAGATTCAGAGCGACTCTGAGAATTTGCTCCAGCGTTTGATTCGGCTGTTTCCATGATGAGAGGCGAGTCTGACTGGGAAATAAATGTTGAATTTAGCATCTAACAACAACAAGAAAAAATTGTTGTTTTCAGATCTTCGAAACCGAGCTGAAGGACCAGGAGAGGGAGGTTTGCTTCGTCGACATCGCCTACGATGAAATCCCTGAGCGCTACTACAAAGAGTCCGAGGTGAGCGCATGTGTGTGTGTGTGTGTGTGTGTGTGTGGGAGTGTGTGTGTAGAGCCTTACGAGTGCAAAGATGGAACACAATCAGTAGTACGAAGTGGTGTTTGGTATGGTTTGATGTTGTAATAGTTGGGTCAATGTCGATATCAGATTTATTTATATAGCACTTTAAAAACAGGTTTAAAACGGCACCACAGTGCTGTGCAAAACTGATTTATAAAATAAGCTGATGAAAAGAAAAATAATACAAGTATAAGGTTTAAATAATGAGTAATAAAAATTAAACAACAAAAGAGAAAGATATGAAACCTTTTCGTAGTTAAATGGTCACATTTAAGGGTTTAGATTAGACAAACTCAACTTTACACTAAAAAAACACCAAATCTTACCACGTATTTTTGTCTAGTGTCTAGTGCAAATATTTTAGTAGACTTGAAATAAGACAAACTAATTCACAAGTACTTTTCCAGCAGGATAAGAGTTGCTTTTAAGTAAATAATCCCATAATGTTGATGGAAAAAGTCAATTGGCAGATTATTTTACTTCCCCATGTTGTAGGAGAAGCATCTGACATTGAAGCTAGAACTTCTTCATCAGTATCAAGGAATGATTTACTTAAAATCAACTTCTACATCTTGCTGATAAGTTACTTTTATTTTAGTTTTGTCTTAATTCATGTGTAGTAAAATATTTGTACTAGAAACTGGACAAAAATACTTGGTAAGATTATGTGTTTTTCTCACTTAGGATTTATTTTTTACCTTGAGGCTCTTGTGTGTGTGAGCGTGTGTATATATATATATATATATATGTGTGTGTGTGTGTCTAAAGCTATTTACTTTCTAGGATTAAGTTGTGCATCTATTTTGCTTGAGCTGTTGTATAAAACAAAATGTTACCTCTCCGGCCTCCAGGATTTGCGATATTTCCAGTCGGAAAAGACGAAGCGAGGGATCCTGCAGGAAGGCTGGAGGGACACACAGGAGCCCATCATGTGCTCCTACAAGCTGGTCACAGTCAAGTTTGAGGTGTGGGGCCTGCAGACACGAGTGGAGCAGTTTGTGCACAAGGTGAGAGGTCAGCAGTGGGGTGAGGAGAGTTTGACAGTAAAACAATGACAAACAAACACAAACTCTTCACCTGGCAGCTTTTTCCCTGCAAATCGCATCTTTTTAAGAACTCCATCAGGGTGTTTTATTATTATTATTATTATATTTTTAAGTGGTAAATTCAAACAATTTTCTAGAGAAGCTTCTCCAACATCAACTTTCTGCTTCTAAGATGAATTCACATTCATTTATGATTGTACATTTAATGTGAAACATTAAATTTAAACAACTCGATGCTTCTTTATAAAATCAGTAAAGTCATTAAGATTAATGTTTCTCCTCCCCATATGAAAACTGGGATATTTGTAGTAGCCTAGAGGAGTAAAAAAGTTTTAAAAAAGGGTTTTTCAAAAAATGTTTTATGAATAGGAGTCAAAGTCTTTAAAAGAATGAAAGAAATAAACCTAAAATGTAGAACAGTGTTATCCCTTTTAAATGAACACAGCCAAAGTTAACCTGAGATCAGTTTAAAATAACATGTCCAGGAATCCATGAGAGCTAAAGTGCTTACATTGTAACTCACTAATTGAATCTGTATTGATTGAGCTACATTAAAGTAGCTACAGGTCCAGGATTCTAGAGTTTAATATTTTGTTCCAAAAACAATGTTTTTGCCAGACTTATAATAAACCTGCTACCGCATAACAAGTTAGGTTAGAAAAGCTCTAGTAATCTTCAACAATGTACAACAACATTCAGATAAACCTGTACCCTCCTGTTTTCATGTGAAGCTGTTTGCTAATGTGCTAGCGCTAGCATGATAGCGTGTTACACACAAAACTGACAGAAAAAGTTATTCTTTCATGATAATTATGCTGATATACAAGAGCATATCTATCAAATAAAATAGTTTTTTTTAGTTTTTCTCTATCTGTAGCGACTTCAACTAAAGTGTACTAATTGAAACACAGCCTGTTCAGATTTATGTTTGAAAACAAGCAAAATGTCAATCCATTTTCACAAAAACAACATTAGCCTACTCCGAATAGTCATTTTAAATAGAACATTAAACCACAAATTGAATATTTAAGGGGAAAAAAAATGAAATTGAGTCGAATTTGTTCCCCACAGCAACTTTTCCGTTATTCTCTGCTGCATTCTTGGCGTAGAAAACCATAAATGTTACTTTTTACAATGTTTTTCTTTTTCGTGAAGATCAGATCTCTGATGTGACGTTATTATGGTTTACTACAGTTCAAATAGCTGCATGTGAGGATCATCCTGAAACTTTGTTCCAATAAAAAAACAAATCATGCGAACAAAAAAAAAAAGATCAGATTAAAATGTTGCATTACTTGCAGTGTGTAAATAAATGGCCGTGTCTTTGTTTTGTGTTGTAGGTGGTCAGAGACGTGCTGCTGCTGGGACACAGGCAGGCGTTTGCTTGGGTTGACGAGTGGATAGGTACAGCTACAAGCACTTCTTTTTTCTTTTCTTTTAAATAACCTGTTTTGTATTTGACAACATTTTTTAAAAGTTACATTATTGTAACTGGTGATGCACCATTCATCCCACTGGCATTTAACAAGTTTGTGTACAGACAGCATGGATCCTCCGCTCACTACTAACCCACCAACGCCAAACACGGCTACCACCATCAGCCTGCAATATTCTCTCATGTTTCGGGAGAGAAATTCAAACCAATCTGATTTGATAAAACATCCGTAAAATGAGCATTGGATCTTATATTCTCTGTTTTCGAGGAAGCTTCTGAACAATGTTTCTTACGGTTACATGAGGGCGTCATTGAAAAGCTGAAACTGGTGCAGTTGTTGTTGGCTCTGTCCGTTTCCTCGGCTGCACAATGGGCCGCCTTGTGTGAGCCTCTCAAGTGGCTGCAGCACATTTACTCCTTTCTCAGCTCTTCAGCTTTTTATTCTCATAGCTGTGGGGCACACACACACACACACACACACACACACACACACACACACACACACACACACACACACACACACACACACACACA
>CAEGAF010034424.1:0-11525 GCA_903067075.1 Micropoecilia bifurca | reverse complement strand
ACATTTAATATATGGACTGATTTTCCATAATTTCGCTTATGTATATAATGTACAGTGTTTTTTGTCACTAACTGTGTGTGTATCGTGTTTTATCTTAAGAAGGTCCAATAGTTAAAGGAAAAAATCTGTACAAGAGACAAGAACTTTTGAGCAGGGAATTTTCTGAGAAAAAAATGCAAAATTACTACCTCAGCCAATCTCTTATAAGTCTTTAAAAGCCAGAAACTGCAGAAATCTGGATTCCATGTCATTTTCTATCAAGTCTTTACACTGTCAAGACCTCCTGATGGCAAAAGCAAAAATCCTCACTGACTTTGAACATGGTAGGATTGTTGAGCTGCATAAGCAAGGCCTCTCACAACGTGCCATCACTGCTGAGGTTGGACAAAGTAGTCATTTAGCATTTTTTCTCAGAAAACTCCCTGCTCAAAAGTTCTTGTCTCTTGCACTGATTTTTTCCTTTAACTATTGGACCTTCTTAAGATCCAATAGTGCAAAATGCGTTTTTGTGTGGTGATCAGACAAACCACGAGACATCAAGTCTGGGTTTGGAGGCGGTCTCCGTTTATTCAATCTGTCAATCGGGAGATATTAACATTAGCACCTAGCATGCGCTCCAGTTCTCCAACCCAATCTCTTCCCAGTGGAACAAATAACAAAAGGGCTAAGCCTGCTAACATACCTGTCAATCGGGAGATATTAGCATTAGCACCCAGCATGTGCTCCAGTTCTCCAACCCGATCTATACAAAATAATAGTTAGCATGCATGAAATGATGATATAAAGGTGTAATAGCAACTCAGATGAAAATATCTAAACACTTGTCATTAATACAGAAGGAAAAATAAACATTTGAACAATATAAATGAAAGGATTACAATAGATTATAAAACTTGCCTCTTCCCAGTGGAACGAATAACAAAAGGGAAGAGGAAATTAATAACTTAATATTTATAGAAGTTCTGGAGGACCCTGAACAAAAGAAGAAGAAAATAAGGCGGAGTTGGAGGACCAAACCCCTTATAGTAGACACAGAGGAACACAGCAACAGTCAAGCAGAGGCAGACAAATACATGAAAGAACACCCATCCATCCATCCATTTTCTTCCGCTTATCCGGGGTCGGGTCGCGGGGGTAGCAGCTTCAGAAGGGAGGCCCAGACTCAGAAATGCCCAGAAATGAAAGAACACATTTTGTGGAAAGATATACAAGTATTAATATAGGCCCAGTTACATTCACCCCCCTAGATTTACACAAAATTATAAAACCATAAGGAAAAATAACCATATAAAAACCATACAACACAGGCCAAAAATCACCACAGCCAACTGACAAAGTCGGCAGAAGAGCCATCTAGTAAAAGATTAAGAGGCCAATGACAATATTCAGAAATAAAATCGTGCACATGCCATCCACATACTCAACAAAACACTTGCCTAGAAGTATAACAATTGGGTGACCAAAGATGAAGTGCTGGGAAAAACAAACAAACAAAAGAAAGAAATTTTTTTTACACAGCTGTAATAGGAAGTGTAGCTTTTTGACTCTCAAAAACAGACTCAATCTGGACCATAGACTCAATCAACCTACACACTGGCTTGATAATCCTGCCAAGACGCGTTGTCACTCTGTGACCTAATCCCTGAAGGTCATTCAAGTCCCCTGAATGACCGTGTGACTCAACGGAAGGGATTGAAGGAGCACCTGCACCAGCCCACCCAAGGGGGGCAGAAGACATCCCATCAGAAGAGGGTAAATCTTCGCTCCCACATAACGACTGTGCCTGAACCCAGGATGCTGTACGGGCCTCAACAGACTCACTGGGACAAGGAGGGATACCAGACGTGGTGTGTGATTTCATAATCCCACCCATATCCAATAACTCTGCCACCAACTCACTCTCAAAGCTTGGGCCCTGGTCAGAGTGTATGCGCTGAAGGAAACCATAGATGCAGAAGAAACCCTCCCACAGCTTCCTTGCCACACTCTTAGCTGACTGGTCATGACAGGTGAAGGCATGTGCCAATTTAGTAAAGTGATTACAAAGACATCCACAAACTTGTTGTGACTGTCTTCAGCTGACCAGAAATCAATGCACACTAACTCAAGAGGAGCACAGGTCTTTATACTCTCCAGTTGTGCCCTGGCAGCTGGCTCAGGAGTCTTACTGAGAACACTGCCTTACATAGTTACGCGCATCCTTGTCCATATCAAACCAAAAAAAGCGTTGACGAGCCAGCGACAAAGTGCGCGGCTGGCCTTGGTGACCAGTGTTGTCATGTATGCCAGAAAGTACCACTGACCGAAGGGACTCTGGTACGACAAACTGGAAGCGCTTGTGTTTCGTCAGGGGATCTTTTGTGACACGGTAAAGAATCCCATCCAAAAGCACAAGTCTATCCCACTGCTTCAAAAGTTTCAAGGTCTGCTGACACTCATTGTGGCGTTCACATCTAGAAGGCCTCCGCTTCCTGGTCACATAATGGAGAACCCTGGAGAGCGTGGCATCACGCCCCTGTTGAGACTGAAGCTCCGCCTTGGATAGCACAGAGGAAGCACCAACATTAGAAACAATAACTGATGGCAAGTGGTCAGCTAGGGACGTGGCACGGTGTCTAGGCGCCACTTCCCATTGCTAATGGATGATAACACCGAAGAGGCATCATCGTCAGACATGGAGACATTTACAGCTGTTGAAAACGGTAAGTCAACCAAAGACTGGGGGTGGCAAGTCATATGAAAAGCTGCCTGCACAGACTCATCCTTTACATCACAGGCCTGCTTCAATAGGTCAGCATAGGGTTCTGCCAGTACACGTTCAGGCAGCGACTTGACAAATGGCCCTCTGCTCAGAGCATCCGCCACAATATTCAACTTGCCTGGGACATACTCAGGCAGGTTGGGATCTCCTCACCCACCGGTACCTGAGAAAGAACAGCACCCAGACCATCAGTGGAAGCACCTGTGGAAAGGATGAAAGGACTGTCAAAATCCGGGTGTGCCAAAACCACAGAATTGAGGAGTGCATTTTTCAACTGCACAAAGGCTGCTTCTCACTCAGGGGTCCAATCAAGTGGTGTCAGTTTCCTGAACTTTTATCCCTCTGTCCAGGGACAAGAAATATCGGCACTAGACACTTAAGTCCGTAGAGCTCTATGTTCAGTTCATAAATGCATTTAGATCGTGTAATGAGTCCACCACAACCAACAAGGACAACTTTTTCAGGGACAGGTTGTGGAGACAGGACAACACCTGCCGCTCTCAACTTAGCCTCCCCCATTTCACTAAGTGTACATGACATGCTGCCCGAGTCCAGCCTCCCTCTCAATGACGTTTGGCCACCAATCGACACAGGAGCATAAAACAACTCACTAACTTCCTGAACTCTTTGTGACCCAACCAAAATTATTGTTTTCTCCTCGGGGAAGCTTTTACAACAGTCAACATACACAGAGTGTGGATTAACAGAATCCGTGAGGATGTTGTTTACAATGCCCATGCTGCCCCTCTTATCACACAGGCTGGTCAGTTTAAATCAACATGTGTAGCAGCTTTTGAGGATCTCTGTCCCACTGCCTGCCTGCAGTCACATTTCACATGTCCTACACCAGTGGCCTGTTGGGTTGTCATAAGGGTTTGCGATGTATCGGCGCCGTCAACAGCCTGTGTATTTGCCACTAAACCCTTGACCTTCCTCACACCATCATCCAGGCGCTGCTGGACCTCAGCTGCCATCCACTGTTCTGGTGGTTTCATTTGAAATGACAAGGAAAGGGTGGGGTCAGGACAGTGGCTGATAAACATCATCACAACCTCTGCATTAGGGTCCTCCACACAGTTACCGCGCCTGCGGAGGCACTCAACCACAGCATAGATGGACTTATTAAGACGGATCCAATAGTCCATAGCATCCTCATCAGCCTTTGGAACAGTACCATAAAAGTCTCTCATTGGCAAGTTGGAACACTGCAGTGAATCACTACCGCAAATAGCATCATACAATCAAAAGAACAAAGGAGAGTCTGCTGGCGTAAGTATTATTGCTTTGCTTTCTTTGTGTTTAGTGAATAAAAATAATAATCAATAATAAACATCCATTATGAAAAACCTTTTAGCCACGTACAGGATGGCAGCACCGATACAACGTTTACATCCTGAAGCCTGTTTGTTATACAGTCTTACTTTAGCTGAACAGATTAATATGCAATGTGTCCCGTATCTGACATACATTAAAGATTTTTATTTTATCTGAAAAGGCTTTTTACTAAACTGTAATCGTGTTAGCCACCGAGTACCGAATGCTAACGTGCTGCTTTGCACTGTCCTATCAGAGCAGACCGAGGCACATTCGAACATTTGCAAACAACAAAAATCACTCATTTCAAAATCACCCTCAAAACCATGAATGTCCGACTTACCCAGCCTTGCTAGAATAAGCATCAGTGATCTTGTCCACAGCTATATTTATGCTGAGGGTCTGAGGATCTGCTGTTTTCCTCATCAACCGGTAGCATTTAGCTGCAACTGGCACAATGTTGGAGGTATCGCGTGGCTAAAACGCCTTGATCTCGTCCAAAAAAGATGACATGAACTTGTTGGTTCCCCTGTCCATGTCGTGACTGATATTTTGTGAAAATCCGGCAGAAATGCTAAACTAATCGACTCAGAAATACTCTGTAGTCAGCCGACGCCATGTTAACTAGGAGCGTTAAAGTTTTCCTTGCGAGACATGAAGTCCGAGGGGCGTTTCTGGGCGGGGCTTGGTAAGGTCCATTGTCACCTCTGAAGAATGGAGGGGCTTTGGTTGAGACTGCACCACAACCTTCACATGGGGGGACTCCAGTAGAGTAGGAGACGCATTAGCAGGGTACGTATGGGGGTGGCTGGCCTGTTGCATGGTACACAAATTAGCTGTAATATTATCTCCAATTTGCTTTGCCAGGTCAGATATTAAACCACTGAGTGCCTCTTGTGCAACATGTGTAGGCTGCGAATAAACCAGAGGAACTGGCGTGGAGTTTGCAATAGGTACAAACTTTGGATTTATTGCAGACCGGTCAACTGTGCATTCGTTGTGACCAGGTGCCACAGGCCTACCCCTCCCCCTCCCAAAACACAGTGAAGCATTGTGTGAATTTTTTGCTGGACCAAAACTGACATTACTTCCGACATATTCAAGTTCAGGCAGATTTGGATAAGACGTGTCTGTGAATTGTAGCAAAGCATACAAATAAAATGGAAAGAAAAATAAAGTAAAAAAAATATCAGAATAACGATTTAAAAAAAAAAAAAAAAAAAATCACACATCCAGAACAAATACGGAAAGAAAGAAGGGGAAAAAACTGCTTTTAATAAAAAAACGTATTCTTTTTTTGTCGACTCTGAACGGCTTGCGCCAATAAAATGTAGTAATAGACCTGAAAGACCGCACTCAGGGCAAAAGCGGCTCTGGCGGCGCAGCTCGGAGTTAAATGTATTGGATCATTTGAAAACCTGACTGAATTATTAATGGAATTGCCCACCAATCTGTCAATCCTAACATATAAATCCCCTTGTTGCTATTTCAGTTATTGTTTCATTATTTTCATTATTATTATTTTCATTATTACTGTTATTATTATTATAATATGTTATCATTTTTCTCCTTAGCAATCTCTGTATTCCAATTTGAAATCTGCCTCTGTTACACCTTCCACAGAGTGGCACAGTTGTATTTGCCTTTGTTTGTACTTACCTTGTTTAAATAAAGTTTGATAAAAAAATACAAAATAAAAAAAAAGAAACGGCCTAAGTGTCGCACATAGACATAATATAAGAGGTCTTGCCAAACCTTATATTATGTCTATGTCTATCCTTATATTATGTCTATGGTGTCGCATATGATGACGTCAGCTTATTCTTCTTCTTGGGTTTTTGTGGGATCCGTCCTTATTTTTATTATTTCAATCAAAATATTAAAACATTTACAGAACAGTTTGGCATGCAATCATGAAACAAAATACATATTAATTTTTCCTAAATTTATTTGGAGTAAATCATTGATATACTCAAAAATAGTTAGTAAATTTAAATAAAAAAAAACACTTTTAAATCAACAACCACAACAAAAACCCTCCGGTATTATATTTTACTGAGTTATTTTAAATACCAAGTTAGTGTTATGACAGACACGTCTGGCATGTATTTGTAGTAAATATTCTTAATATCCTGTTCAAACTGGAACATAAATTGTAAATAAAGGTTTTATTAAAAAGCTAAAAAAGAAAAAGAAAGGTTTTATCAGCGACAAGCTGCTGTGATCACCGATACGAATGGTTGATAACTTACTCAGCCTGCTAGCAGGCAGAGCAGGGACCAACTCAGGCCATTCAATGGGGCTAACCACTGATAATGTCCATTCTATGGGATGATAACATCTGAAGCGGGTGCACTGAGGCCATATGGAATAGATTACAGCTGTAATTTGCTGTATTTTACCATTTCCTTGACAAAATAATGGATAGTGGTTTTTCGACCAGGACAAAAATCGCACTGCTCTTCTTGAATCCGACATTCAACTATCCGACAGACCCTCCTCTCCAGTACCCCTGAATAGATCTTACCAGGGAGGCTTAAGAGTGTGACCCCCTGTAATTGCAGCACACTTTCAGGTCCCCCTTTTTGAACAGGGGGACCGCCTCCTCAGTCTGCTGTGGCAGGGCCCTGCCACAGAGGATTTTTAATCACCTCAGTGACCTCATCCCCGGAGATTGGAGAACCCAACCCAGAGTCCCCAGGCTCAGCTTCCTCAATGGAAGGCATGTTGGTTTGACTGAGGAGGTCTTTGAAGTATTCTGCTTACAGACCCACAACGATCCATCATTTTCCATTTTAAAAAATCTGTTAAAATCTGTCATATTCCCAAACATATCACATATTAGTGTAAACGTTGAAAAAATGAATGAATGGCCATTCATTAAATCATTAATCAAATCTTAACTTTAAGAAAATATTTACTTGATCATGCACTGTGGCATATCTGCCATCTTAATAAATACTTGTGAATGTTCTGTACAAGAAGAGGAAGCTGATACAAATTCATAGTCTGCATTAAATGTGCAGGACAACTTTTGACAAATCTTTTGGGTGTTTCTTAAGCTTTAAGAGGTACAGTATGGCAGAAGGATCTGTAAGTAGAAGTATTGTCCTCACCCTTGTCCTTCAAGCAAACTAGTCCTGGTTGCATTTAAAACATTTGTAGCAGATTTTACACAGTCTTTGATTCTGGCAATAACATCAGAAGGAATAAATCTTTCCTATTGATGCTAGATCTGCTTTGCTTTCATCAGAACTACCAGTTCTTTGTAGAAATTCATAGCTTTGAATATGGTTAACATGTTGACTTTTATTGGTGCATAATTTGAACAAAAATCAGAGAGCAAACACCCATTGTTGAAGACACACCGATAATACATATGGCATACAAACACACAGTAATTTATGGGACATGTTTGATGTTTATTCTTCTTCCTTGTATGTAAGATAATGAGGTGTTTACATAAGTTGTGCAACCACAGTGCTGCTGTGCGCTGGCTGTAATCTATTAAAGTGCACACTGTCTGACATTGACTGATAAGCTTGGAATCACTGGAGGCTAGAATGCTTTGAATTTCCGAACAAATTACACTGCATGAGATACGGTTATAGTGGTGCAGAGCTGAGGGCAGCTCTTCCAACACATATGCAAAGAATTTCAAAATCATTGATTAATTTCTGTTGAGCTAAAAACCAAAGGTAAAAATGAAGGATCTATTGAAGATTCATTTGAAGCTAAGAATTAGTTGTTAATTGTTTCACAACTAATTAAATACATTTCAATTTTTAATTGAAAATTGTTTCACTTTTCAATTAAGTGAATTGAAAAGTGAAACCATTCACAATTGTTGTTCTTCTGCTCACCTTATTCCTGAACACATTGTAAAAGCTGTGTTTACTACCTATAATACCAAAAGAAATGTGAAATGAATTAATTAGAATTAGTAAGTCACTGGATTATTTCTAACTAGTTATTAAAATATATAAAATAAGACAAATTTAAAACCATAATTGGAAACCTTGTTTGGTTTGATTCTGACACCAATAAAAGACCATAGCATAGCCAAAGTCCACAGAGATGGTCCTACTGTTTTCCATCAAAGCCAGCCCCATGTACTGTAGCTCAGGTGAAATTTCCTCTGCTCTCTGCCCTCATCATAACCAACTTGCTGGTTAAAGTAAACGGCCACCTGGTGTCTTTTCAGGTAAAGATTACCTATAATTTACAATTAGTCCGTTCTGAATCAACTAGTAACTAGCTACATTTACTCAGTTACATTTACTTAACCATGAGATAGTTTTACATTTGCATTTCATGTGAAAGTGAGACATCTTGTTTAAGCATGATCTTTGGTCTAATATAATTTCCATCTGCTGAGCCTGTGAATATTAAACCTGAATATAACTTTTAAATAGGCATACATTTCCAAGTCTTCCTTTATGAGAAAGAAGACTGGAGATACTGCAGTCTTGGGCAGAAACCAACGCCTATCATGTTTGTGGCAATAGCGTCCAAAAGCCGATCTGAAGGACTTTGTCCCCCTCTAGTGGTCATAAAGTGAATTGCACTAAATGGAAGTCTACATCCCGTGGGTTCAGTAGGGTCGACATGGGATTGGGAAATTTCAATCCGGAATTAGGATGCAACATAACGAAATACAGAAAAGGTGAAGTGCTGTAAATACTTTCCAGATACTCTGTGCCTGTAGAGAGCCCAGGTATGAACTGAGAAAACGCTCAAATTCTCTGGTATTTTCTCCACCATCCTCACAAAAAATAAACTGAACAATTGGTCATAAAAAATGACTTATGGCCAGTAGGTGTCACGACAGAGTATAAAGTTGTGTGTCAGCCACATCTTACATAGTAGATGTTCTTTTTAATCTGAGATAGAGATCCAGATCATATAATAGATGCTGATAAGTGTACTGAGAATAAACCCTTGACGATCCCCAAATTTATAATTATCAAATAAAACATGTAGTTCCTCTTTGCCCACTCAGATGTGAACCAGTTTTACACAAAACCAGACAGTCCCATTAACTTTTCCAGTCTATTAACAACTATGGTATGATCAGCTGTATCAATTGCAGCACAGAATTAGAATTGACATATTGAAGGTGTTGGCCTTAAAATTAGATTATGACAAAGTTAATTAAAATCAGTACTTTCATTTAAAAAAATTAAACTTGTATATTGTATTTGTTCATTAAACATAGACAAATATATTTCAAATGTTTATTTTGTTTAATGTTATTACTGACAACTAATGAAAAGCCCAAATTCAATCTCAGAAAATTTTAATATTTTTGAAAGAACTTGGTGCCACACTCTAATCAACTAATTAATTCAAAATAACTTCAAAGGTCTTTAAATGGTCCCTCAGTCTAGTTGTGTAGGTTACACAATAACCTGTAGCAATAGTAGCCTTGTAATACTGTTGCTACAATTAGTAGCAACACAGTGCTACTGAGAAAAACTGAGAATCCCCGTTTCTGTCTTGCAACTTTTTCATCTACATTCTGTAGACGTTTTACTAGTCTATATATGGTGCTTTTATATGGTGCTAGTCTATATATGAAATTACGACGGACCCACTTACATTGGGAGTACCTCAATCTGAGGTGCTCAATCTGAGGTGCTCCCAATGTAAAAAAGAGCACCTCAGATTGAGTTGACATTTTGAATAATGTCAACTTTGTATTAAAAGTGTCATAATTTACCTAATGGCACTTTATGACAGTCATAAATATTCATGAAGGCTTATTCATGTTCATGACATGTGTTATGTCATGTTTATGAAAGTGTCATGACAGTCTTAAGTAAAAAAAATAAAATAAAAAAATTGAATTTTTCTTTGATAATAATAAATTATTAATTATTATTATTATTACATTTCAGTCTAGGTTTCTAGACTTAAGCTTAGTTTGACCTAAGGATGATTAAATGCAGTCCCTACTCAAAACTGTGGAATACTCCTTCACTTTAGGGGCAAATTAGTAAAGGGAAAATGTAATGAAAGTACAGATATAACATACAAAAAAAAACATTTATTAAATTCCAAAAATATGACAATATATTGGGAAGCAGTTATGTGTGTTCTATCCTCTGAACTAAACATCCTTAAGAAAAGAGAAACAGTTAACATTATCCATCAGAGTCTGGTAAATCTGGCCCAACATGTGAAACACTGACTCAGAACCAGGTAACTTCAGCTGTTGGGTCCTTGGAACAAGGTGACACTTTTCCTTCTGTATGGAGAAGTTGTTCAGTGGAGTTTTAGCTCTGACCAGCCTGCTGCATGATCACCGAACACAAACTCAGCATCTGCAGGTATTCATCTGCACCATCAGCAAGGCACTTTCCTACAACCTGCAATAGAGTAAACAGACCAATAAATCCTGAGGAAATTAAATTAATTGTCCATCCATTTTTTTCCGCTTCATCCGGGGTCGGATCGGGGGCAGCAGCTTAAGAAGGGAGGCCCAGACTTCCCTCTCCCAATACACTCGCTCCAGCTCCCCTGGGGGAATCCCAAGGAGTTCCCAGGCCAGCCTAGAGACATAGTCCCTCCAGCGTGTCCTGGGTCTTCTGCAGGGCCTCCTCCTGCAGAAGACCCAGGTGAGGTGTCTGGGACGTGCCCGGACACCTCACCAGGGAGACGACCAGGAGGCATCTTGAATAGATGCCTGAGCCACCTCAACTGGCTCCTCTCGTCATGGAGGAGCAGCAGCTCTACTCTGAGTCCCTCCCGGATGACCAAGCTTCTCACCCTATCTCTAAAGGAGAGCCCGGCCACCTGCGGAGGAAACCCATTTTGGTCGCTTGTATCCGGCATCTCGTTCTTTCGGTCATGACCCAACGTTCATGAACATAGATGAGGGTGGGAACGTAGATCGACCGGTAAATCGAGAGCTTCGTTTTTTGACTCAGCTCTCTCTTCACCACGACGGACCCACTTACTGATAAATTTGTTCTAAAAGTATTACTGATTGCACTTTGAAAATTAGGTAATTTTATGTTATTAAAGGTAAAGTTGAAACAGTAATGATTTATTTGTTAATGTTAAGTTGTCATAACAAAGACATTTTGAATAATGTCAACTTTGTATTAAAAGTGTCATAATTTACCTAATGGCACTTTATGACAGTCATAAATATTCATGAAGGCTTATTCATGTTCATGACATGTGTTATGTCATGTTTATGAAAGTGTCATGACAGTCTTATTCACCCCCCTTCAAATAAAGTGTTACCAATACTACTTAAATACACTAAGCACTAAATTAGTATGTCAAAAAAGTCACACTTTAAGTATACCAATCCTCATTATGCTTGAAATTAGGGATGTGCCGATCAGGTTTTTTCCTGCCGATCCCGATCACCCCTGAGGGCCGATCGCCGATTCCGATCCCCGATACCGATCACATAATTATTATTTATTTATTTTTT
>CAEGAF010034417.1:0-19155 GCA_903067075.1 Micropoecilia bifurca | reverse complement strand
TATGAATTAGTAAACAGTAGACACAAAGCTGCTGCATTCTGATGCTTCCTTTTTATTTCGCACAGATTTTGTAATGGCTTTGATTTTCCAATGCCACTTTAAGAAAACCAGTAAATTCACCTTTTAAATGTCACCTATTCCAGCAACATTACATCCATTTGCAGCGAGCGTTAAACGGACTGAATCTAAGCATTTTGTTTCTTTTTGCCTTCTACATTACAGATCACTTAATCTTTTTCTAAGACAAATGCGCTGCTATTAACACATCCATCAAAGATACTTTTAATTATTCCATTAGCATTTGCAACAGCAGGGAAAAGCCCATCTACTTGCCAATAATCATTCCATTCATTCCCCTGTTGCTATTTTCATCACTGTCTTCAGTCTGCCCCTGTTGTTTTTAATGTGCCCTGAGCTCAGTCAGTCACAATAATAACTGCAGCACGGCTGAGGGATTAATTACACGACAGCCGCACCTCTCTCACCTCTGCTTTCCCCCTCCAAGCCTGTTAGCATGCATGGTGTTGAATGATAAAGTGAAAACTTACATAATAAATGCTGGAGTTATGCTGAGACTGGCAGTGGGGCATGCATGGACCCAGGAAGCTACAGCTTGAGAATTTTTCTTAAACCCCAAAGTGGTGATTTTCACATAATGAAAAGGAGTTTGTGAAACTGGAACGATTTAATAGCTTGTCTTGCAGTAAAAAAAATAAATAAAAAGAAAAGGCTGCATGTTCTTTTTTTAACTTGTTTTGGCTCTTTAATATTTCAGTTGAATAGCAATTTACAATGTCTGACTTTGCAAAATTATAGGTCTCAGATTTTTATGCAAACATTTCACACCAGTTGCAATGTCTGTACAGTTTCTTTAAATAAATTGCAATAAATGTCTTGTGCATGCTGCTTTGAACAACTAAATAATATGAAACTGTTTGCAATCTACATGCATTCTTCTAGTCATAGTTGTTAATCTGCCATGACAAACTACACCAATTTGTTACAATGTTTGAAAATGTTATTGCCTAAGGTTTTAAAATGATAGTTTATTTCAATTAAATTTTAAAATAGACTTCAGGGTAGCATTCATTTTAAATGACCTCTAAAACAAATACTACATAAAAAAAATAAAAATAAAAAAAAACTATTGTGCAGTGATTTACTCCACACATCTTGATCTTTGTTCTTTGTCAGCATCCAGCGCAGACTGGCTGCACAATGGCCCGGGGCGTCTCATTGTGCTAAATTCAGCTCTGGATATAATGCAAAGTGACTAAGAGCTGATCATGGGCGATCTTCAGCCGAGTTCACCATGTGAGACCCAAAGACAAGAGACATTTACCCTTGCACTTGCTGAGGAGTTAAATGTGTTGGTGTCAATTTATAGGCGGTGACCAACCGTAATGCCTATAAATTAGCAGCTATACCATAACGTTGCGACCAAAAACATTTGGGAAATTATTTATGACCTCTTAATAGGAGAAATCCATGCAGATAGTGACTCTTTGGTCAGAAATAACATCACTCCACCAGCCTTAAATGAGTCCCTGTGGCAACAAGCTAACCACCAGGTAGTGGTGGCAACTCTCAACTATTTTAATCCGAAAAGTTACTATGGAAACAGTCAAATATAAAAGCACAGTAACAGAGTCTACATGCTGCATACAGGTAACTGTAAATCCTCCATAATGGTACCCAAGTCTAAGCATTAGCAGCAAAAGCCAAAGGATGTGATGCATAACCGCTTCTCTAATCGCACAACATTACATGTATTTTTCAAAGATTCAGATTAGTAGCTAGTCTGCCTACTTACCAGGAGGCCATGCAGCACCTCCGTAAGCACAAGCTGTTCACCATTCTTCATATGACATCATCAAAGTCCATGAAAACAACGGCCATCATTAGAACAGAGACAACAACGGTAAGGAAAGAGTTAAAGAAGATGCAAAGTGAACTGTGTTGATATTTATCTAGTTGGAGGATTTTTATCTGCATAAATTGTAACCCTCAAATTTTACTGTGACCTTCACTTAATGCAAGTGTCATCCATCAAATTTCGCATTCAAGTGTATAGAAATTCCCATAATTTGGTGTGAATTCAGACGCCACTGATAGAAAAACAAACAGAAACACACACAGAGTCCTACTTGTTCATGTTTCAGTGCTCATATGAGCAGATCTTTAGGCATTACTGCGATGGAAACTGTTTTGTGTTAAACTCTCCCATCTCACTCGTTGTGTTTGACCAGCTGCCGTACATTATCCCGCTCCACCTTTTCCAATCCACACGTCTTGTAAGCCCTACTATTTTCACTTGTTCTGCAGTGAGGTGTGAACTGCACCATTTCCTGTACCAGGGCTGGCTTATTGAAATCTGTCTTCCAAAGATAATGTATCTTCTTGTCTGGCACTCGTAAGAGTTCTAGTTTAAAGTCAAAATGTCACAACTGCGAATTATTCTTGTGTCAGGTACAATCGAGGTTGGAAGAAATTAGGAATTTTATTTCAAAGCAACAAGGTGTCCCTGTCAAATAGAAAACAATGAAAATGTAAACGTTTTGCACATTCTTTGTGCCTCATTAAATCATAAAACTAGACATGCACTGTTTAAGATGCATTTTCAGGTATTTGCAACACAAACAAAAGTTACTACAAACGCACTTCTTTCCTTAATGAAACATAATATTGTGTGCAAATTAAAATGCTCTCTCATGAATTAGCATAGATGATACCCGTTAAAAAAAATAGCATCCTTAAAAACACATTTAAAAACGAGTTGTATCGTTTATGAGTAAAAAGGGAATACTTGACCATCTGTTAGTAATGACCATTAAAGCAGAAACTCAGCTTAAATAAATGCCATATCATTTTGTCCATAGCGGTTTCATCGTTAACACTGAAGATTAATAAACAGTGACACATCGTTTCCCATTATTTCCATCCTGTTCATATAAAGAAAACAAGAATCCTCATGGAAACCCACCATTGCTGTTCTCCAAAACAAACACCCACATGGGATCACAGCCTCATTGATCTCACACCCAAACAATTTTCCTTTATTGCAATTATGCCTCACAAAAGTCCTTCCATTCCTGCTACATTAAAATTTAATTACTTGTTTTGCAGAGAACAGGAATCACGATGTTTGAACAGTAATAATTGCTAATGATACTCACTGATAGGCCATAACTGTTAACGTTCTCACATAGGGACTTAATGTTGCGCTTAGCGTATTAAACAGCTAAGACTCCCAGAAGTCGCTTGGTGAAACGGTTAACATCAGTCCAGTGAGTTGGCATGTTGTTGTGTGAAACCTCACAATGTTGAAACATCCCAATACCCGTCAAAGTGAAGTCTGTCTTAAAGATTGTTATGTAGTTGCTTCATTATTGAGAGCACAAGACATTAAGTTTTACTTTTGATGTTTGATTTTCTTCATATTTTCATTTCATTCAAGGAGGAAAGCATTATTCTCCATTTTTAAAATATTCTCCTTTCTCCACTGAAACGTCCTTCCTCAACCCAAACAAAAAAAGCGATTTTGTACAACCCCCACCCCCAAAAAAAACCCCACACAAATCTAACTGCAAGAAGACTTGTGCATTTTTAAACGGACTAAAATATTTAGGCTTTGTCAAAAATACGTGAGACCAATCCTGATTCAGAGAAATGTTCATGGTTTAAAGCATGCATGATGTGTTAAACATGAGGAGGGAGTGGAGGGACACAGGCAGCCGGCGTAACTGGGTCAACTTTAGATGGCAGCTAAAGTCAGAAGCAGTCCAGTGAACTCTGATGAACATGTTGCTATTCAGGCACAACAGCATCAAAGTGGTCATGTTACACCTTTTAGGTGAACATTAGCGTAAAATGGCTATCATAAAATAGGCTTGTAGTTTTCACAAGCATCTTTCTCCTAATGTATTAACACTTGTTTGAAGGAGAGGTGAGTCAAGTTGTGCAGATTTGTGAGTTAGGATCAATAACTTTGGCTGCGAGCAGAACTGACACTGAGCTTTTTACAGTGCAAAAAAAAAGCATTAACCCATTAGAGGTGACATCAACTCCCCTGGGATTAACAATCACACAACAGTAAGGAAGAAAAAATATATTTTTCTTTTATTGCAGATATAAAAAGGACCATGCGGTCAGTAAAAAAATAAAGTTTAAAACCCACTGAATAAGAAAAGAAAAGTCTGCCCCTGAGGAAGTCTCACCGTCCTTCCTCAAAGGAAGTCAAAAAATTATGTGGCCAAATTCATGGAAAACTTGAAAAAAGTGCCAAAGTTAAATATTTTTCCATAAGAAAATCAATGTGCTTTTCTAAATTTTGTTTTAATTCTTCAATGGATAAAATTGTGAGTTTATTCACTTGTTAGATCACTTTTTAGTTGTTTATACTGCAGTGACTAATATACTGCATACTTATAGGTTTCTCCTTACTTCACAATCTCAGGATAATTTAAAAAAAAAATGAATGCAACACTGTTTTTGTCAAATCACAAACAAAACACATTTTGGAAATGTTCTAGATCCCTGCAGGATTTGTTATCACTGTGGTGCAAAGCAAAAATACCAGGATGTCACCTGGCTGGAAACAAAGTGTAGTTTCTAAACCCTTTGGCTCTTCAGAGAGGCTTTTTGTTCGGGCAAGCATGTAATGGATGTCTGTGTGCAAAGGCAGTAAGTAAAAAAAACATATAGTTCTAAAGGTCTTGAGTTGCTTTAGGACAATAAAATCAAAACGACAGAAAGGCCAAAACCTTGTACTGTTGTTTACCAGGAAAAAAAAATACATCAGCAAATCAGAAACAAATCACTCTTTAGAATTGTTGTGTATAAAGTTTCATTGGACAAATATTGAGCTTTTAAGCTTGAATAAAAACCACCCTTCTGGTTCATACTGTAAAATAGTAACAAATGACTGTGAGGCTACTCTGTTAATGGTCTTTGTTGGTTTATTGCCAAGGTGCCAGAGCGTTCTTGTCCATGAGGATAACCAGTCCTGTTTAAAGCCGTCACAACTCCTCACTGGCACTGCAAGACCTGTGCCAAGTAAATAAGTAGGTTCTTGTTGAGGATGGATGGCGTAATTAACGAGGTCCGTGTGTAAGCACAGACTTGATGTCCTTCTTACTCAAAGGGCAAAAACCACTAAACCCACTCAGCAGACACTGCACATTTTTTCCCTCCACCAAATAGCGTTTCTGTCTGCTTCTTAAATACTAGGTTTACTTCTCGCCAGTGTCTCTGCATCTCAGCCTCCATGAGAACAACAAAAGGAGTGAGACAGATGTTGCTCTATTAAAGGGGCTTTTTAATTAACAAGAAATGTGCTGAGTCCAAGTACTGTTGTAAAAGTATCACAGCTGCTTCAGATTCCCAAATCCATCACTTGAAAAGATGCTGTCATCTTTAATTAATCCACAATCTGCACCAATTTGTGTCTGATGAAACCATATTTTAATTTGTGTTTATGCTCTTCTTTGCAGGAACACATACACAGAGGGTAAAAGTGGAAGCAACCAGATAAGGTATTTGCATCTGGTCTAAAAATAACCTCGTTTTTTAGGTACATCTCTGCAGCTCAACAAGAAACTCGTTAAGGGAAATAATTATTCATTCACTTTTTCAAAGTAGCTCTAGCTTTGTGTGATAGGTCCGTGTATTTTCAGGCAGTTCATTTTTTTCAGTTGAAATGAAAATCTGAAAAACTCGTTTTTTCGTTTATTAAACCAAAATCGGAAACCAGATAATGGCTCGAGATATGTTGGCGAAGCCCAAGTTTTATGGTATTTCCAGCCTCAAGAAATATTTCTTCCAGTATTTTTCCTCTATTTAGCTCCAGCTACTTTTTTATTCAGATCAGACTGGCTTCTTTGTTCATTTGAAACAAAAGCAATGTCACAGCATGAAGCTGCCACCATCATGTTTCTGTGTACTATTATTGAGTTTAATTTGGCCTCTCCTCGTATCTTGGTAGATTTTTAACTGCCTCCTACTCTGCCTATTTTCAGATGAAGGCCTGAACGGCACAGTTTGACTATGTTTGATGGAGTTATAGAAGTTTTTAAAAGGCAGTGATATTAAACAGATCACATCAGTAAAAAGAGGCTCATGTTCACTGAAGGTATCTGTGCCAACACACTTTCACAGAGTTGGTCTTAAGAGATACATTGCATGGAAGATAAAATCATCATGTCCGACTCCCAATGCAGGTGGAATCTGAAGTAAATCAGTTGTGCATGTTATCAGTTCCTGATGTATTCGTATCAGATGATTTCTAGCCATCATAGGAAGTCGACCTCAGAGATACCGACCACTGACAGAGTGGAGTCATTGGATGTGGCTTTGTGATTTACTTTATGATCAGCTTCCCAACAGTCCTTGGCTGCAGACTAAACTGGAATAAATGTATATGGAGTTAATTGTTGTTTTTTTTTTCTCAGCTGTATAGCTGGGAACCTCACATCTTTCCTCGCTGAGTAAAACATTTAAAGCTGTACATGCATCAAAAGCAAGGGCACTTCAAGTAAACTTATGCTCTCTGCATGTAAAGCCTAATTGGATTGGTTTTCTGAGTAGATAATCATATTTGGAATAGGAAATGGAAAACGCATGATTGCATGAAACAATGCAGTTTGCTTGTTAGATAAAAATTGATCTTTTAAATTTTTTTTTTATTACTAAATCCCAGAGTGCAGGTCTTCCTGGTGTCCTCTCTGGGTTACCTCATGTATGAATGACACCCAGGGAAGCAGTAAATAGATCATGTCTGAACTGAAACAAAACAAGCGACCTGTAAAGTTGGGCTTCAGCCGCCTGCAGCTCTCTCCTGTCCAGATGGAGAAACTGCCAGCAAGGATTTAGTGCAGTCGTGAGACGGAGTACATGCGCGGAGAATTAATGAACGAGAACGAATTCAAGGCAGGTTAAATTTATGACTTGTGCACAAACAAGCTCCGTTTTGTACTGACAGATAGACACAATCCAGAAGGTAATCATTCACTTGTCAGTTTGCCTGTTTGCATCTCCCACCCAGGGGGTTCATTGTCGTTTACTGCATCTGTATTCTGTTGCAGGTCTGCTGAGTTAATGAATGCAGAGAGGCTTCGGTAGGCGGCTTTAATCTCCTGGCAGCTTCTGTTCACTGGAGCCGATTCTCCTTCTGAAGAAAGCAGCGGCAGCAGACGAATCACCATGAAGCCAAAGGGTTGGAGGTGGACAGTGCTAACCAGGTGCGACGAGGCCAGACGAAAAAGACACGCTAACTTCTTATTGAGCTCATCGCTTTGGTCATGAAACACCGAGCAGGATGTCACATTTGGTCCTTCGGGCGAACTGTGCAGGAAGAAGGAGGTCATAGTCTGGTCAGAGAGTTCAATTAGGAAGGTCACTCCGATGTCAAGCTGTCTGCTTCTGGTCCAAAGTCTTATTGATTTCAGAGGTCAGGGAAATCTATTTGAGCCATTTCGGGCTGTTCTTGCTCAGACTGGGGCGTTATCTCATAATGATTTGTCCTTCCATATCTAATACTGAGCTTTTAATGATGTAATCCCATTAACTCCTCACACAGTTCCCAGTCTGTCCCTCCACATGTCAGTATAATATAGGTTAATGGGTTCCTTTCCCTCACATAGCGTCTTATTTCCAAACTGTGAGCCAGTTGATTCTTTTATGTTGACTTAAAAGCACAACCAGTAAATTGCTTAGTGTTTTCCCTTAAAACATAAAGATATTTCAAATTGTATATCATTGAAATTTTCTGATAATTGTAAAAGGTATAGTTATTTTATTTAAAAAAATAATAATTTTGCTCGCTTATATGTTTGCTCGTTATAGAGTCTCCTCTAAAATCTTGAAGTATTTTATGAAAAAAATAGTTATAATGGTAAGATAATGTAACTATAAGGATATTTCAGCTTTTCTTTATATTTCTTCAACAATGGCTTCAACAAATTGCTATGAATGGGGCTGGATTCAGTTTCAAAAACCACGTCTGAGTGGTATTATTAAAGCAGCAGTGCCTGAAGGTTTGAATTTATTTCCTAATAAATCCTGTGTAGATTTTTTTTTTTTTTGGCTTCTCCAATTTCTCAGAGAAACCACTGATAAATAGTGGCATTTGTTTGGCATCCTAAACCCAACACGAGATTTGCCACAATCCATAATCACTGAGCTGTATGTAATTCACACCAAGGTATGTTGAAACATCGGATATTTTACCTTTATGAAATCTGATAAAAGTTGAGGTGATTTTTGTTTATCTTGAAGTGCTTTGCACCCTGGACAAATTCCTAGTCCATCACACACACTTGTTAATGAATGCATTTTCGAGGGATCAGATGTCAGTCATGTTTTTAGACAATGCAAGGAAGCCAAAAATAATAGGAAGTAGCAGAACATGGATTTTCCATACAGAAAGACTCCAGGATGATATTTGATCCCAGGACCTTCTGTGCAATTCTGCAATCATATTGTTTGACAGTTAACCCTAAAATTTCATAAATTAACTTTCTGTTACTAAGGCAAAAGGAAGTCCTTTTTTAATATGAATTAAAAATCCTATTCTTGTTTGGACAATACTGACTTTATAATCTATCTATCTAGGTAAGAATAAGTTATATTTATTTGAAATATAAATTTTTGTTTGTGAATTTCCACATTTGCCCTTTTATTTGAATGTGAAAACTGTAGGCAGGACGTCTCCTTCGATATCAGACATGTCATCTCTTCCCTGGTTTGATCTCACTTTGCTTTGAATGCCATCCGTTTTTTTCTGAGCAGGAGGAGGTTTGTTGGCGCCATTTGATTTTTTGCAAACTATTCACACGGGAACGATGTTTCTGCTTAAAATGTTACCCTATTCAATCAACACAGCGTGTACAATTGTGCCAGTATGGCTCTTCTCTTGGAGTTTTAGAAATGAGACAAAATGGAAACAGGTTTATATGTCCATCTGTTTGTTGTTGAACAGCCCATGCCTGGGAGTGCAGAAAACGTAACCGGAGAATGTTTGAAATATAACAGGCAGCAACAGCTTGGCAGCATGGTTAGTCATAATCATGGTCCTGATTAGCTCATTCTCGCTGTTCTGGCCAGAGACCGTGGTGAAAGACACGCTTTAAGGTTTCTAAAATCAGTCACATTCCTAGACGGGTCAGATTTTGAAGTGTCCTTTGAAAAAGGACCAATGTTGTTACGTTTACTTAGAGGAAATGACAGAAAGCAAGTTGTGGACAGAGCTGTGCAGGAACATCAGGGAGCGACGCCGTTACAATCACAAGAATCTTCATCATCAGGTTGAACTTTTCAACTTTTTCTATGATTCAGTAGCAGCATTTGGGATTTTTCTACCTGTCCACACACATTTCTACTGTTGCCTTTTTAATTTTTCAAAGCATGTGCTTCAGGTGTTTTCTGAATGCCAGTTTTATTTCCACTTAGCACCACAGATCCATCTGTCAAAAAAAGAGTAAGCTTCATAAAGCTCCTCAGGCTGATACAAATAAACTTTCTGATTCTGCAGCTTGTCAGAATTGATTTCTTCTCACTAAAACACATCCACTGTTAGTGCTGTGAGGCACATTACCCATCCCTACCACAGTATCAAATCACCACATTAACATGGATTTGGCTAGCATTTTATTTATTTTACAGATCCGTGACCTTTGCTGCTAATTTAGCTCATGTATCAAAGTGAGTCATGCTAAAAAAGAAAATAAAACACCAATTACCAATGGATTATCAGACAATATAATAGTTAACCAATCTTCAAAATGAGGCAAATCATAGTTGTAATATATCGTCTGTGAAATTTTAGCAATATAAAAACAATTGCAGCAACCAATTTGAGTAGATAGAAATTGCCTTTCAGTTAATGCCTGAGGTTTTGAGGTTATTTCAAAAGCATTTAAATCTTAAATTCTGAAAAATGACTCCAAGCTCTCTTGGAGTCATTCATTATTATTCCCAGAAAAATGATTTGTGTTCTAGAACAAAGTGCTTCTTGCAATAAAATAAAATCATAAAGAGGAAAAATATATAAATACATATATTTTTATATAATCACTACCTTGCAGCCAAAATGACCTGTCTCAACAACTCTTTAGCTCCTGAAAACTGCATCTGCAGTGGCAGCTGTGACCATGACCCATGTGACGTTAATGTCCCTGACAGTTTCTCAGGAAGAGAAAAATTCTCCATGAGATGTGAGTTTACATGAACCAGGGTCTCCACCATAACGTTCCCAGCTTTAATGTTATGGTTTAACTGGTGGCTTCCCCCTTCATCAACTCCAACTCACCACCAGGTGGCAAACTATTAATGGTGAACTACTGCAAGATGGAGGAGAAGAGCCCCAGAAAGGCTTCATTTAAGACTGGTCCTGGTTGTCGCAGTTGTTTCATGGCCTGTCAAATTTGTTATCAATTAAAAATGAATTCTTGATCCCCAATCTCTATCTCAAACCAACCAAACATGACAGTAAGTTTCCATGTTATTGTATTGCACCAGTTTTGCTTCAGAGATACTCCTGACTGGCTATTATTAGTTTGTATCAGCTACATTTACCATGGCACATAAGTACAAACAAAAAAAACATATCTGGATATTTCAGAAGCTGTTTGTATTGGACATCATGTACAATTTCAGTGGTTGGTTATCTGAGCTAAAAAAAAAATTATAAATCTGGTTGTTTTCCATTTATTATTTTACTTTTTTGTTGTCCTAAGTCTAGATTGGTTGCTGGTTAAAATCTGTGAATCATTGTGAAACATCAGGAGGTCTTGCATTTAATTTGCTGTATAGAAATGATCCACTACTCTGCACACATACCTGCAATACGAGTTCTGTCAGTCATCTAATCGCATGCAACTATTTTTATACACAACTCCACTTTTAATCTGAGAAAATCTCGGTTATCTGACTCCCGATCCATGAATTCAGCCAGAGCCATGTCACTCACTCTGCCTTAGCGCTTCCGCTATAAAACACAGCACGTCTGAGAGATTGAATTTGTTCAGCCTATTCCACATTTTACTGCTACAATCTGATCCCACATTATGTTGATTTAATTTGTCACGCTTGTGATCAGACAGCGCCGGGGTGTTGATAGACTATTAGGCCCTGGCGAGGGGCATCTTTCTGTTTTGTGTGAGTCCACTGAGTCTTCTTCGTATTACACCGGGATTGTTGTGGCTTTGGTAAATTGGCTTTGACCCAGACTGTGTGTACTCAGGGAACTCTGCGTTGCTTTAGGGACACGATAAGAGGACCTCTCAAACACAGCAAATGAGTTCTTGCAACCGATGCCTGCGCCGATGACGTGAAGGCATTAACCGAACAAATGATGGTGATCATGCTTTACTCCTCTGCCTTGTGAGGATGAGGGTAATTGATGCTAATTTAGCAGAGCAGAATGAAAGCCTTGAAACCTGAGGAATATGGAATAAATAGACATAAACTATCCAAAAAATGAGTCATGTGAATTGCACAGAAAATATTTTTGGTGTGTGACATGTGAATGGCTTAGCCTAGAAACTCAGTTTGCCAACAAGTATCTCAAAAAATGTCTGCCTAATCAAAACTTCAGCTTAACTAAGTTTTATAGAGCACTTTCACAAACAACACAAGTTTATCTAAGATTTGATTAAGTTTAGTCTGTGGTTGAGATGGCAAGTCTGTCTGGTACAACAAAGAAACAACTTATTCATTTAATATTGCATGAAAGCTTTCAAGCTTTCAAACTTTCAAATGCGATCAAACTTATAAGAAATAAGTTTGATCGCGTGCTTGAAGCAGAGGTCGGTCAGTGTGACAGGCAGTTTAAATCTTACACTACTAACGGCAAGCAGCTAAAATATTCAGCACTGTCAAAAATGCCCTACAAAGGTTGATTGCTGCCGCAGCAGATTAATTAATTTTATTATTTATTATCTTCTTCTCCCTGTTTTTCATTGCTTGTTTGATGGATCTATCTATTGCATCTTTGTCCCACAATTCTGCTATGGTAACAAAATATGTAATGATACACCATCACACAGGTTACTATCAAAATTTATTTGTATCAAGCTTGCACAAGTGAAATGGTCAAGCCATTAAGGCCTGCATGACAAATATCCTTAAATATTTTAAAACTGTCTGTGACACTATAAATGTGAAACTCTTCCTCATAGCATATTTATGCTAGAAATGTCAACATTTATCAACTCACGATTTCTTTTTACAAGTGTTTCAGTGTAGGTAAGATTGAAAATAGTGAATGTAATTTCTTCAGAAAGTTGCACATCTGGTTTTGCTGTGTGAGGTTTTACAGGCTGTGGTAAGTTTTGAATATTGACCTTGAACTGTGAAAATGTATTTATTTTTAGACATTTTAAAGTTAAAATTTGAGACAGAAAGAATGACAAGAAAAGAGCGGAACAGATAAAACTCAAACTCTGACAGAAAGGTCTTTGTGTTTATGTTAATAATGTGATATCGAGTTTTTAGTCACTGAACTGTAAAATTAAAGCCTGTTTTGAAAGGATTTTGTACTACAGTTCTCTGTCTTCGCTCATTTTGCTGATGGGAAACAAACTCAAACCAATGACACAATCCCTTTCCCGGATATGAAACATGATCGCTGTTTCCACACTGAGCAGAACGAAAAGCACATGCCACTCTTACACACTCACACAGGGTGTTTAATATTCATTCACTACATGCTGCGTCTCTGCAGCTGTGCCACGATGAAGATCCTGGGAGGCGACGACAACATGAGAGCCACAACGGCCTGTCGGAGACATGAAGGTGGAAAATAACTCACTGGCTTTATGGCTCAATCACACATAATCAGTTTGTCCACATCAGGACACTGCAGGCTCAGTTCCCAGGCCTGAGGGAGAAAATATTGACCTAAATATTCTCCTTAATACATACATTTATTTACCTTTTGAGCAAAGGAGGTTTGAGCCACATTTTCATCTCATTATTCCTCCTGTTATTAAATAATGTAAATAATTCACTTTTAATGAAAAAAGGAATGTTACTTTCAGTTCATATAATGTCTTTGCCAAGGTGGTTTTTTTTGTCAGAAATTTGGCAGGTTATCATTGGATATGCTTCTTCTGTGCGCTCTTCATATTTTGGGACCATTATGCAGACCAATGGTAAACTACATTTCATCAGAGTTTGTAATCGCCCTCGCTTACATTCATCACAAACAACCAGGCAGGAAGCCGCTTCAGCAGAGGGAACTGGGAAGAAAGTCAGAAAAAACACTGCAGTAGGTTCAGTAGCTTAACTTGGGAGTAAAACACTTAAAGGTCAAATATGCCACATGAACAGTCATTACACCCAAAGATCTGCCTGCTGATGTCCATGGATTGATTAATTAAATATAAAATACCCTCTGAATTCCTTCTGCAGGATTTTTATCCATGAAAATTAGCTGCAACAATGAGTCAGGTTTTTTTCCTCAGTGCCTGAGCCAAATGAATATCAGATTGTGATTGTGGAAATTTGCATTCCCTTTCTGCCCAAAAAATGTGTAGCATTAATTTGAGGCAAGATTTGGGGCAACTTGAAATGTGAAAAAAACTAAATAGTGGACAGACTTTAGGATTAATTAGAGTGTAACTGATGGAGTTCAGACAACTACAATACTGGAGTATGAATACATTTTATCACCTTTTTAAAACACAACATGGGTATAAATATAATAATGATAATCACTTAAAAAAAGATAGGTGTGAAAAACATTTTTAATTGTACTTTGATGTTAAAAACACTCAGAACTGCCATATATGGGAAATGTTTTACGTTTTAAGTCCTGGTTTGCTGATTTGATATGTGGAGTTGTACTTAATATAAATATTTTTTTTAAATGAAATTCAAATTTAAATGAAATTCACCATAACATAATTGTGTTAATCAACATCCCAATATATTGTGGTGTTGATTTTATGGGAACATTAAAAACAAAACAAGCTGTGTCCGTCGCATCTTCTGGCGACAAAACAGCACCGCTTTCAGCGCCGGTCTTGTTTTAACTCAGAGTTCTGACACAAATCAGTGTTCAGCAGATAAACACAACGCAAGCATACTTGCAGGTGTAAACAATCCATCCTGTTATCCTCAGATCAGCATTAAGTAGAAAGGGATGAAGAGATGAATGATCTGAAGCAACAATAACAGGAAGAAACAGCACTGTGGCCCAGGATAAACGCTGTGATACAGTAGATTGTTTATCTCCACTTTGTTCAGCAGCTAATAAGAAACAAAAGGCAATAATAACTCTTTGACTATGCCCCATGTTGTTTACGAAAGCATTTGCTAGTTATAAACGATCCTTTAAAACATAACGCTGAAAACAAATATTCATTTCTCATCACAGCCTATGAATTTTGCCTGGTTGTTCTGTCAGCTTTTTTCACCAGTTGTTGAATACATGTGCTGAGTGAACTTAGACTTACTGCTCATACAAACATGAACGTTTCAATTGCTTCTGCTGTTTTACAGAAACACTCTAAAGCTCGCTAATTTAAAGTGTTTTGCAGAAGCGTATCGTTTACTTTTACATAATCAGTGTTGATTTTAAAACGGCACAGTTTGGAAAACTGTTGTCTGGTCATGATATGTACTGAAGCTGCAATGTGAAGTTAAAGTCTTCATACATATGTTGGGAAAGTTTATTTGGCAGTCTTTAGTCAAGCTGTAGTCAAAAGAAAGAAAAAGAAAAAGAAAAAAAAAGAGCATTGGGGAAAAAAAAGGTTAATCACAAATTGTGGCTTTTAAACCGGGAGCTGGACCAGACAACAAATCAATACTTAATTTTTTAGCAAGGTCTACTTCTTCATTAGTCAAAACACTCTGCCACCAAAGAACTTCTCCGTTTAATCAGCATATCCTTTCTCTTTTCTTTAATGTCTTAAGCGTCTAATGATACAAAATACTTGAGTGAGGTAAATTCATATTTCACATACATAAAATTTTATTCTTTTACCACTTGCACAGATATAATACAATATATGACAGACTGTTTACACCTGAATGCGGTCAGCTTCCACTGACCCGTTCATACTTTACATAACCACCATGACTAGAAGAGTAAAGAAACATATTAACTTGAGCCTTTCCAAGAATACATTCAGACGCAGAGGAGGAATGACCCAAACCTAGCTTTACAAGTCAAGAGTTTGTTAAAATGCAGATTTTTACTTTGAAATAAAAATAGCAATATGCATCTGTTTTTGCCAAAACCAGTCATTACTCATTTGTTTTGAGTGTGCAAGCATTTCCCTCCACTTCTGCAGCACCCGTGTGAGCACCGTGCTCCCAGCTCAATTATTGGATGTCTACTTGCTCTGTGACAACCCTCAACAGATGCTGATGGAAAATAGCTTCCGCTTGCATTTTTTATTTTTTTCCCCTACCCACTCAACGGTAGAAACTGGCTGGGAGCAGAACAATTATCTGACACAACAAAAATGTTGCTGTAGTGCTCGAATTTGCTCTGAGGTCCATCAGAGCTTTGAAATAAAGGACAGAGCTCTTTCTTCTTTATGAACTATATTGGCATGAATTGTGGGAATGTCCTGTGGTCCCATTCTGCTTAATGCCAGAGTGGGACTGATTTGAACCGGCCTTTGACCTCTGTGCTCCTCTGTTTACCTTCAGCAGTCTTTTGGCTGCTGATGTATTTCCTCTTAGTGTAATACATCCACATATCTGGAATAATAACGTCAAAAGTATTCATACCCTGTATAAACACACATTCACAAGAAGGCTAAATTATGCATATAAACACTCGCGTATGTGCATGTAACATTTAGCTGTTATAAATTAACACTGTGCAAATAGCCATTCATACAAAAGTCATGTTAGGTAGCTCACTCAGATCTGCAAGGAACTCAAAGCTTGATTAATTCTCTGTAGGTAGCTGTTCCTTTTTTATCTACAAGCAACTGCATTGCTAGCATTAGCATCTAAAAGCTAACTGGAGAAGCTTTGTTCTACTTTCAGACGACTGTTGTTCAGGACGTGGTTGCCTGGTAAACACTGTCCATGGAGAAATGTGGCGCCTGTAATCACTAGCACCTTCTGATTCACCTTTGTACGGTATCTGATGTCACTTTATGGCATACATTAACACTCACAAGCTCTACGTATCTGCTAAATTGGCAAAGTAATACTGCAAACACACTGTTTTGGAGGTGCTGGGTCACTTTGAGTAACACTGATCCATTATGAAGTGATGGAAATGTGGCTTCACTCGGTTGCTTGTTGGTTTGTTTTTGCATTGATTGTAGCGGCACATAGTTGGCGCTTTCTCTACATACAGTATACGTTGCCTTGCAAAAACAGTCTCACCCCTTTGACTTTTTTTATTTTTTACATCTTGTCAAATTAGAAGCACAAACTTCAGTCTGTTTGTTAATATTTTATGTGGCAAATCAACCAAAATTGTTAATGAGACATGTTGTCTTTTAATTTTGAGAATTTAAAAAAAAATCTGAAATTTGTGCAATGCACCTCTATTTTCCTCTAATCTGATAGCCATGAAAAAAATCCAGTGCAATATCGCCTTTAGAAATATCCAAACACTGAATTTTTATGTAAAATGTTGATAACAATCACCAATGTATTGAGAAATAAATTAGGACAACCTTCATAAATTCCTGTTTTAAAAGACTAAATGTACACATAGGCTTAACGCAGTCAGTCAGGCTTTTGAAGGCGGTTTGTATTTTTAAACCTCAGACATTTAGCTCGGTGTGCTTTCGACCACTGAACTGAGAGTTGAACAGCACAATTGGATCTAAAGAGCTGTCTGCAGCCTTTCAAATGAATACTGTAGGATCTTATGAATCTTATACTACTTTAAAGAGGTCTCAAAAGAATAAAATAAGTCATTACACTTTCCAGAAAACAGTCTATACATGGAGGATATTTAAAACGCCTGCCAGAATGCAGACCTCTACTTACCGAAGCAAGTTCACCCTGAAAGCAGAATGCTAAAAGAAGTAAACTAAATAATCAGAGTTAACGTCAATGATAGGCGTACAAGAAAGAAAGAGTTGGTCTCTAAGCAACAAAGACCAGGACTTGTAAAGGAATTATATTCATTAAACAGATTAAACAAAATCTGAGGTATTTTGACAACATTTTAAGAAAAGACTGAAGCTTTGATTGTTACAGCAAAGCGGAGCATCTAAAGGAATATTTCTAAAGGGTAATGCTGGAAAAAAATCTTAAGAGTAGCTAAAATATAATGACAGTTGCATGGATATGAATACATTACACTCTTTCCAGATTAATATTTTTAAAACAAAAATAAAAACCTTAAATATTCTGTCTTTAGCTTGCCTATAATGTGCTTCTTCCTGTTTGCCTTTTACATAAAATTCCAACAAAGAACGTCGAAATTTGTGTTTTTGTAATGCAACAAAATGTGAAAAAGGGGTATTGATACTTTCACAACTGTGACCAATATAAAAGTGTAACACTCAGGAATACCAAAAGAAAAGCAACATCATTCATTTCGTCCTCTATACCTTGACCTTATGTTATTTCCTACGCCAGGTAGGACCTGGGGTGAGCAGCTGCCTTTTTCCTATCCACAATAACTCTGTGGTTGCCTCACTATAAAGTCACCAGAATGTGTTTTTTTCTTCCTTTCTCTGTACAGTTTCATTAAAATTGGTATGAACAAGATAGCGACGTACACGCACCAGAGCAGAGCACATAGAGTACAAAAAGCAATCCCTTCTGTCCTTCTTGTTCTGTGTCACTTGGTCTTGTTTATTGTGTGCGCAAGTCCAATGTCCAGTTTGTTGTACCACAAAACACACATTTGTCAGACGGCAAACACTGAAGCAGAGACTCACGCCAGGACTTGGCGTGTTTTCTTTTCTTTTTTTTGTATTTCTATTGTAGTCATTTGTGTTTTCTTGATATTGCTTGCAAAGTTGTTCAACGGGCGGCAGCTTCATATATTAAAATGACAAAACATCGAGAACAATCCATTCACACGACTCGCAGCACACTGAGCATCCTGGTCTGGATATCTGCCATACTGCTGTCATATTACAGGGCTGAGAGCCGCCGTGTATCCTGGTGACACTGATGACTGACGACTGCTCCAACGAGTGATTCAGTCGGCACACCGCTTCAAAACCCAGTTAGGGCTTTCAGTCGGAGCTCCAGCAGAGCTCAAAGCCATCTGACTTCCTTCCTAAAGTCCTTGTCTCCTCGTTTCTTTCAGAGGTGGCTCTCAACATTCTGCGTCTTCTCCGACTGACCGATGTCCTCCACAAGGGTGCAGTTGCTGGTTCCTTCGTTCCGCTGCGAGCTGGAGTTTTCCGTCTCCTTGCCATGGAGCGTCCCGTTGTGGCAGCGAGCCACGAGCCACATTTGCTCTTCGGGACTGCAGACCGGGCCGGAGGATTTGGCGATGTCCGGGAGGTGGGGAAGCCGAGGGATGTGGTTCAGCAGGCTGCCCGTCTTGGTGTTGTTGGAGTTGCTGTAGGTGTGGCGATATTCCTCCTCGATGTTCCTCCCCAGCTTCCAGCGCTTCCACTTCTTCAGGATCTCAGATTGCACCTATGGGAATCAGAACAGATAAAGGAGACGTTAGGAATGAGACGACATAGCAATCAGAGGTTGGAAATATTTGTTGTAGCTCAGGAAACTCACTTCTTTGTTGACAAAACAGTACAAGATCGCCACCAGGAGACCCTGAGAAGACAACAGATATTTATCCAAAATTCATCTGCATTGGCATTACAGCAGTGAATTCTCCGTTTGCATGTTTCCACTGGTATTTTGATTATTTATCTTTACTTTCTGAGCTCCAAGTCTTTGAGGCTGGAGGGCCTCCTGGCCATCACGCTAATCTTTAGCTCCCACCAAAGTTTCAAGTCGAGGCTCAGACTGTGCCAACCCAAAACATTCCAATTACGTCCAGTAAGAGGAAGCATGTTGTCAACATTAAAACTTATTTCAAACCTAAATATGCCAGAGGTATGAATAACATTTGGGCTCAAATGTAATCTTCCACATCTCTCTTTGCTCATTCTTTCGTTCTTTTCCCCTACAACACACACACACACACACACACACACACACACACACACACACACACACACACACACACACACACACACACACACA
>CAEGAF010034414.1:0-30214 GCA_903067075.1 Micropoecilia bifurca | reverse complement strand
AACCCACTCTTTGCGCCACTGGGGGGCGTTGAGGGACCTGGATAAGGGCTAGGGGGGCGCTGGGCCAAAAAAGGTTGGGAAACACTGGTCTAGATCAAGATCACGGATGCTCTTAAAGGGCCGGTTGTGCCAGAATGTATTGATAAACCTGTTAAAATATCAATGAATTCTTCAAATTAAATAATATCATTGAATGTCTTTTCAGTCCCTCCAGGATTTTGTGATTTTTCTTGTGATTTTTTGCAATAAAAATCAAAGTGTTTGTGGTACTAATTTGGAAATATTTGCACTTATTTATGACGGCAAATGCAACTCACTGTATGAACTATAATCTGACATCAGTTGAGGCAGAGGAAGCTGCTTACTATATTAAAGTTTTTGACAGAAAAATCCGCAATAAACTCCCTATAATATGTTATTGTAAAAAAGTGTGGAAATTTGTTGATTTTGTGTGAATTTCAGAGGTAATCCTCTGAAAAGTTTTTTTTTTTACCTGTCACAGAATCAAATGTATGAGTGCAAAAAGGCAATCATTCAGCGATGGCATCAACACGTTCAGTCGCTGTCCAAACAATGGAGAGCAGCACCAACAAGGTGAGGAGTGTCAGCTAAAATTTAGCTAAGATATGTTTTCAAAGCAATTTGTCTGTTTTCCTGCTCGGAAAATGACACAACAAAAAAACAAAAGCAAGAGTTGATGAAACTCTGCAGAGGTGAATTATGGGTAAACTGAGAAAAACTCATCATTTCTGGTCCAACTCAAAGTCACACTTCATAAAATTTGCACAGAAAGCTGGAAAATCTTCTCGCTCTGGTTCGTTTTTTAGTTTCTTTTTTTATTGTTTACAACTTCAAAAGACTTTTTGTGGTTCTCACGTCTCCTGTTTGGTTGTAAATCTCTTTATTCGCACTAGTTCTAGTAAAGATTGTTTTCTTCTCAAGTGAACCTTTTTCTCTTGCCTGAGGCTGAAAGTTTCATGTATTAAACAACAAGTAATGAATTCCCCATTCACTTTTCTTACATATGGATTCCTAAAATGTTCTGTGACGGGATTAAAATGACTCATATAATAAACAAATACATCATAATTCACAATTTACTACCGAAAACTAAGACTTTAAGCTAAAGATAAAGAAGATCTTTAGGTATGAACACATAAATCTCTTGTGGAAAAGTAAAATTTACCACCTCAATGGTGTATGTTTTGTACAATCCAAACCAATAAATAGGCTCCTGAAATGTAAGCAGAGCTGCAGCAGGAAGCAGCATATTATTTGAGCTGTGTGGGTTTTTACAATCCCATCTGATAAGAGATGGTAAAGCTATAGAACCAGGGGGAAACGGTCTGGGTATTCAGTATATACGTCGACCCAAAAGTGAACTTCTATAAATAAACCTGGCACAAGAAAGGAAGGACATTACTGTTTGGTTGGCTGGATTATTTCTTTTTTGTCGCGATTATTCTTGGTAATAAATCTTAAAACTGTTGGACAGACTATTTCCCTTTAAATGTCCAGCGCCACATTTGGAGGAAAAATGGATTTGTGGGCTGAGCAGCAGAGCTGAGTGTGTGGGTTGTTGTGTGTATGAACAACTAGCCAAATCCTCTCTGTTAATGCCAAACTGTTTATTCTGCTGTTGACTTCTGGTTGGCGTCATTCACCTTTATGGGATGACATAAGTTTGGACAAACAAGACAAGCTAACTGTTTAGTAACTGGTTCTAACTGAATCTCCTCTTGAGATATTTCACTAAAAGACCATTTCCATTTCAATTAGCATTCTGTTCTCCACACTTCGACCTTATGATCCAAATGTCATGGGCAGAATCTGAACGCTGAACAAAACATTCTTCCACATGTTCATCGCATCAGTCTTTGCTGCAACAAACCATTTCATAATCTGAATCAGCAAACTGCAAAATCTAAACTGTATGAGACTAAATAAACTACCAGCATTTGTTAAATTTAGCTTGAATTCACATTTTGATGAATATCATGGTTTGTTGTGACCTTGTTCTGAGCTGTTGTGGCATTACAACGCGATCAGAAGCCCTAAATAAAAAGAACGGTTGATAATGACACTGGACAGTCCTCCGGAGACGCTGCGCCTCCCCCAGGCTACAACTCTGGTATTTGAGCAAAATGTCAAGAACCTATCAATGTACTTGCAGAAACTAAACATTAAATTGTTAATTAAAACATGGTAAAGTGATTCCTGAGGCTGTGCTTTAAAGGAACAATATGTTTCTACAGTAAAGTGTAAAAGTATATTTCCACAAAATTACTACAAGTAATTAATCTCATCATGAGAATAGTATATTCTCTATAAAATCTGATTGATGGCAAATTATAATTTGTTAGTTAGATAATTAGTTTGCTGTCAATTATAAGTAGAGATCATTATGCTAGGAAACCAACATTTTATTACCAAATATTTCCTACACAGCTCATTGCATCTTTGTTCTCCCTGAAGGATTTAAAGCCATTATTTACGTTTTCCAGGTGATTATTCACCTGAAACCTTTTGTCACTTGTGGTGTAAGCTCTGCACTGGTGGCAACATCCTCAACAAAACACTCTATGTCCAGGTAAGGCTCACCAGTTCTTTCCAAAACGAAAAAAATGTGGGAAAACTTTAAGCTTTCCCACATTTTAACCTCATTTTCACTAGGTTTAGATGCAGGACAGTGTTTTCTTTTTTACAGCCATATTGTTGTTGCATTTCAGTCCAGCTGAGCCTCTCTTCCTTCAACATCAAGACATTTTTTTTCATTTGCAGCATTCTAAGCAATAGTGTCCTGCAAAGTGACGGCTGATGGCCGTTTTCTTTCCCTTGCAGCCAACCACTGCTCAGACGGCCTGAGTGATTTCAGCCGGTTTAAGCTTTCAAGGTACATCACAATTTTAAAAATCAACATTTTGCTAGTCAGTTGGCTAAAACAAAGCTTCTACAGTTTAAATTTTCTCAAACAAAACACAAATTTAGCTAGCATTTACAATCTACTAGCCAGTAGTTTGTTAAACAGCTGATTGCAGGCTGGCTTGAGCCAACAGCCTGACTAATTCACAAGCTATTTTGCTCCAAGTTTTCCTCTATAAACAGCAAAAGCAAGCAATTATTTGGACATTACAACCAAGGGTAGTTGGTGTTTCGTTCTGCATAAAAATAAGTTTTACAGCAGATGGCAGCAGATGCAGCAACTTATTCGATGTTCATCTTGTAAAATTTGTTGATTTATATAATTCCAACATATGCGTGTGTGCATGCGTGTGTGTGTATGTGTGTGTGTGTGTGTGTGTGTGTGTGTGTGCAGAGGGATCCTATTGCAACAAGATGTAACAACTACAGTGGAAAACACTCAAGTTTCCCGCTGAACTCTCCTATCTTACAACTGTGACATTTGAATAAAATGTCAAGGAAATTTTCTTCTGCGGCAGAAAAGATGAGAGAACGGTCGGTTAATATTCAACTAAACGTTCCTGATTTAAAATCCCACAGATGCATCTATTAGGCTTATATAAAAAACATTAAAACTTTACTTATTGCAGTTCTTGAATTTAAAAGGTGAAACTCATTTGGTATGTAGGTTCATTCCACGCAAATGTTGATTTCTGTTAATTGCATGTATTTTTAGCATCTACATCTGTTTAGCTGTGACTATGTAGCGTTTTTTCCCTTTACATTTGTCACAGCAGCCCAGTTTCTATTTTTATTAATATTATTAATGTTCTCTTCCTTTTGCCGGTGAGATGCTGAAATTCAACTCCTGAGTTACAAATAAAGGCCCATCCTTTTCTATTGTTTGTATGGTATTGATTATGGCTTATAGCCAATAAAAATCCACAATTAAGCTTGTAAAAAAATTAAACTATTACATAAGACAAATGTGAAAAAATCATGTTTGATTCAGAAATGTCATGTTATGAATAAATATTAGAAAGAGTGCTGATCTGATAGTTATATGGCAAACAGTCAATAACACAATCCTTAGGTCAGAAAAGGTCATTGCTAAAAAAGCTGATGTTTTTATACCAGGATGCTAATGGAAAGTTGAGTGGAAGGAAAAGTCCGTTCTATGATTTAGTGGAGATTACATTTGGACCGATGATAAAAACTAAGTCACATTTTCTGCTGTAGTTTAAAAGTTTGCTCAGATTTTGTGTGACGATTCGATGGAAACAAATTATGAAGAATTGTCAAAAGAACGAAGATTTTGAACATTTTTATTAGTTGTTTTTTGTTTTAGAGAAACATAATTCTGGGGGTTTCACAAAACATCTTTTAAATGCTTAAATATATTTTTTAAACAAAAATGTCCAAATCATAAAGTCTGCACTTTTCTCCTCTGCAATTTTTCCTTCCACTAAACTTCCCATTCATTTTTTGCATGTAGCCCTCTGCTGAAGAAATGAGTCAAAGGTTTTCCTCATAATATCAGAAGTTATAACAAAGCACCTTTTATCTCAGCAGTAAGCTTTAATTATGTAACTGAACAGAAACAAACCAGATTTATACACTTTTTGACTTCAAAATTACTATTTTCGAGGATATTCCTTAAGTAAAAAGAGGACATCTTAACAAAAAAAGAATTGCACCAAAAAGTAAAGCAGCTGAAAGGGAAAACTGGAGGTAAATGAGGTGTGATGGCGAGTATATGATGAACAGAACGTGAACACAGGAGCTATAAATAAATCCCAGAAGTCCTCCAAGCCACGGCTGCACCGCCACTTCCATCACTTCCAATAACCGCTCCGCTAACACACCCAGAGATCCACCATCACAACTTCATCTCATCAGTGCTAATCTAAACCAGCCTGTTCTGAGATAAGGGGAATTTTAACCAAACTCTCGCTACATTTTTGGTTTTTTTCTTCTGTTTTTTGTGTGTCAGTGACAGCAGGGGGGTTATTCACATTGATTTTAGATGACTGGAAACTCCAGGCTGCACACCCACAGAGCTCAGCCACTAGCTCTGACGCCTCCACATGACAGCACCTTTAAATTAGGACACATCGGTTCGCCATGGATTTCTGTGTAGAATAATAACGACCGGCTGCATATTTGCACACTGGGGACCAAGCAGGACCTTAACTCATCACGGATTGATCAGTCAATCATTAAATGTGCAGGGATGACTCAGGTTTTTCACTTTTATTCGTTCATTTTTACTTGTTAGAATCTCAAAAAGGAATTAGGAGGGCGGGGTGTTGAATGCGGTCAGATGTGATCCGTTTACCTGGTTCCCTTCGTCTTGGTAGAGTGGGACCAATCGGAGCCGAAGGCTTTCAGAGATTTCATACTCTGCTCCTTCATCTGGGAGGTGTGAACAACAATGTAAACAACTATCAGGAGCCAAAATCAAAACGAGTCTCAAAGAAATGAGGAAAATTAACCGAAACATTTAAAGCAGTCGAAGGGATTTGAAAGATTTAGCTGAAAAGCTTGGCTAGAGTTTAAAACGGCTTTTTGAAGACTTTTTACTGTTTTATGTGCACAAGTATGATAAATTGTCCCACAAGTTATTGCGATAAACAATAATATTATTGTTTTCAGGCAATTTTCAAGTAATATAATAGTAGTAATGCAAAACCACATTCTCAAAGATTAATAAGTGGAAGACAATTTAAATATCCAAAAAAAAAAGAAATCAGAAACAACTTATAAAACTAATAAAGTTTCTCTAAACAAAATTTAGAGACACCAAACCATCAGACTGTAAAGTTGTATTCACTTTTAGTAGAAAGAGAGAAAAGAATTTGGCAAATTGAAATTATTGAGTTTGTTTTAGTTTATTATGTGATTGAGTTTTATTTTATTGCCATACAGCTGTTTAATGAGTGCTTTTATACGCAGATTTATGAAAAGTATTCCTTCACCTTGAACGTTTTTCACATCTTAAAGCATTAAGCCACAATCTCCACTGTATTTTAGTGTAATTTTAAATTATAGACCAAAGCAAAAAGGGTTCAGGAGCAGGAAAATAGGATCTCCTGCACTGTGTGCGTGCGTGCGTGCGTGCGTGCGTGCGTGTGTTAAATGGCCTCTTCATCATGCCATTCAGTTTGGTCAAGGCCTGATACAGAGTCCTTCATTTGATTCAGGATCTAGGATGCATCTAATATCTGAAGGACAGCAGGGTCCAAGGTGAATGGATGAATGTTCATTCATCATAAAACTCATTAACAAAAAGTAGTAGAAACATAAATGGCTAATATATATATATATATATATATATATATATATATAAAGTGTAATAGCAAGTTGTCAACTGGCAATTTGTTTTTATATATAAAATTCTGACAAAAAACGTGAAATGAAATTGTTACATTTGCTTATTTTACATATTTGTTAAAATCATTATGTCCTGACAGTAGAATATGACACATTTATACATTTTAACTGTCTCATAAAAAAATAGTGTCACGTTTAACCAATAATTAAAAAAAAAAACAAATTTTAATATAAGTTACATATTACAGCGTTAAGGTTTCCATCTGAATCTGCAACATAAAAAGATTTTTGTACTCTACCTCCTGCTTTCAGCGAAACCTTGAGAGTGAAAAACATTTTGGTGTGACTAAACTGAGTTGTTAAAAGTAATTGCCAGAAAAAGAACAGGCTGCTTCATTCAGTGAGTCAGTTGCAGACAGTTGCTGCATATCGTGGTGACATGGACTCTGTGGCGCAGATAGACAACATCCTGTGCCCTTTTTTGGAAAAAGCAACATAAAATACAGAAAGGTCTCAAGTTAAAAACAACTGCATGTTATTGTTTACATCGGGAAATGTTGCGCAATCACACAACGGAGAGAAAAGAGATGATTCTTTGCCATGCTAGTCATGAGCACGGTAGAACTCTGTTAGCTAAATGAAACCTGGAGATGCAGCTAATATTAATTTAGCACAGCGAATGACTGCAAAGGGAAAAATAACGCAGAAAACCCGTTTAAAAACAACTCAAAACCACTTTTTTAATCACTTTCTGTGTTGGATCGCTACACACAGACTTGTTACCGTAGCAATCGACAACTGCAGACTTGTTACCGTAGCAACCGTCAAGTACGCCACTTAATGTTTAAGGATTCAACACCAAACAGACAAACATAAAGAACAGAACATTCAGTCTGTTACAGTTTTCAGGCTTGATGCTTGTTTAGTGATCATTAAGTGATCGCTGCGGTATATTAGCTACTGATGCTGTTAGCTAAGCTAACATTGATTAGCTAATTTAAACTCCTGCTCTACTGATAATCTGCCAGAGTTGGTGTGTTTAGGTTGCCTCTTCTTTAAATTAACTGAAACACACAAGAATTCCACAGCACATCTATATGTTGCGGTTGTCATAGTCAAGCTAGCATAACTTAACTACTTCCCTCACACTCTGTATTTTTTTTTCTTAAAACTTTTTCCTGACCTTGTTATCTAGTAGTTGTGTTGACAATTAGCAGCAAAGCACTGCAACTCTTTTTCTTTTATATATCAGAAGTACAGTTAAGATTTAGCGCATTATGCGGACAACTTAACAGCTAAAACCAATGCTAATCATTGTTAGCCATTAGAAAGATGAAGGTACATTGTTTCCTACTATCTATTAAAACCGAACAGAATTTGATAAAAACTAATCTAATCTAAATAGAAAAATACTATCCCAAAATAACTCTGCTTTCATTTAATTCTGGTTTAAGTTTTTAAATTTAGGGAAATGTAATGCAACAGCATAGTTAATGCTGGCTTTCAATGGTAACTAACACTGTGTTGCTCTTAAACCAGAGGAATATTCAATGAAGAATAAACATACAAAACAGGAGGAGGAAAACTACAAGCTTTTATTACGTACAGAAATTAAAGCTGAGACTGGATTTGCATCTGTTGTGAGCAATAAATATCAATTAAAACCCAGAGCTTCTGTGCTCCACTTTCCTCAGGGCCCAATTACTCCCAAGAGAAAAGTTAGACTCTGAGCTTACACATTAAATGTCAACCAGAATTGGCTGAAAAACGAGGAACACATAAAATGTTATTACATAGAATATATAAGCATATCTTTTTCCCCAGCTACAGCCTTTAAGGTCAGCTTCCAGAGAAAAACTTCCCTAAATGAATGTAAAAAGTGAAGTGGCTCCTCCCTTCAGGACACAGCGCTCTGGCACACCCAACAAAGTCAGCTGTCGTCCTCCTTGGCCGAACGTCAACTTGGTATTTCATCTGAAAGCACCGATGCAAAAGCTATTACCCAGAGTGGCCATGTCGATTGGCCAGCGGTGGTATGGCCACACACTGAGGCACATCAGGGAGATGAAAAGTGTCCAAAAAAAGTAAATATGCTTTCTATTTCTAATTAGATCGGCCACATTACCAGTGGGTAATGCATATTATAAAAGGAGAGGTGCTATGGCAAGACCTGAAGGTGGCTAGCATAATAGTAAAATTACCTTTCATGTGACACCAAGCCAGAGATTTTAATAAAAGGAGAAAAAAAAGTCTTCAATTGATTTTACAAAAAGGAGTATTACATATTTAAATATCATATAAAGCACTAAAATGGTTGTCATGACTACTCATGTTAGGGTGAGTATAAAAAGTATCCACATGTGCAAAATAATGAGCCTGAGATAAACCATTTTGGACATTTTTCTGCTCTATTGTCTAAAATATGACCTTGCTGCAGGCCGGTCTCTCTCACCAGTCGTTTTCTTGACTTTTCTTTAGTTTGGGCAGAAGATGTTTTTTGCTAGTGTCACCATTGTCTTATGTTTTATTCAGTTGGCTATGACTGTTGCTTGCTTTCTGTGGAGTGATACCTTTTAAAAATGTGATCTTTGTGAAATGGCTAACTGTTAAATGGCTACCAAATAGCCATCTACCAAGGCTGCTTGGTAAATGTCAGGAAACTCCTGAGTCATACATAACATGAGTTTGAATGTGATAGCTGATTCTCAACGCCGCCAGACCTCCTGCATGGTATTGTTTATACAGTATATGGAAATTTTGCGCAAGCGCACAATGCTGGAAGGGTAAAAAGACGATTATTTTACTGTTCATAGTCGCGATATTGCGGTAGAAAAATACCAATAAAATTAAACCTGGAGATGTAGCTGTTATTAATTTAGTTCAATGCACAGCAAAAAGAGAAAAATAGCACAGAAAACCTGTTGAATAATAACTCAAAACCACTTTTTTTTACTCGCACTCTGTGTTGGCTAATTTCCATGCAGACCTGTTTCCATAGCACCTGGCAACAACACCACTTTGTTTCAGGCTCCAACACAAAAAAAATACAGATATTTCCCACACCAAGAACAGAGCATTTAGTCAGTTATGTTTTTAGCCTTGATGTTTATTTTATGATTATTAATAATTGATCACCGAGGTAGAATAGCTGCCGTTGCTATTAGCTAAGCTAACACAGTGGTAGTTGATAAGCCAATTTAAAAACCTGCTCAACTCATGATCTGTCAGAGGAGTTGCTGTTTAGGTCATTTTTGTATTATTTTTTTAACTGAACCAAATTCCACAGCACATCTACATGTTACATATGTCATAGTCAAGCTAGCATAACTGACCTACTTAACTCTCAATTTCTATTTGTTTCTGACTTAAGACTTGTTCCTGACCTTGTCTAGTTGTTGCAGTTTTGACAATTTGTAGCAAAGAACTGCGTCCATTTTTCCTTTATAAGGTGTACATTAAAGACGGCATGTTATATTGACAACTTAACAGCTAAAACCAAATCTACTCCTCGTTAGCCAGCAGCTTTTTGCTATCCAGTAAGGAGATGGGGGCAGGATCTTGGTGTACTGTCCTAAAGCCTTGCTGCTTAGCGCAGGAATTGGTAAGCGGATAGCAACTTCAATAAAACATCATACTTAAAGAAATAGTAGCAGTCATATTTCATTATAGGAGATCCAGCACAAGATTGTTTAAACCTATGCTTGTCTAATGTCCTTTAGCTGCTAGCTTACCTGCAGTGCTAACTCTAGCAAGTTTCTGCATTTTGTTACAAAGTAGTATTAGCATTGCTATGTAGCTAGATGCTAGAAGGATAAAAGTAGCAATTCTGCAAAGAAAATAAAGCAAAAAGTCATTTTATTTCTTTTTTAATTTGCAAGAATCATGTACTATTTATAATTGGTGATACCAATTTTTTTTTTTTAGAGATTCATGATATATCAGTACCAACATTGGTATATATTGATAAGTTGTTTTGTTGGTATCAGAATGATAAAACTGAGTCAATATTAATATTTGATATGATTTTCCATCTAGTTGCCAATTTGTTTCTGGAAATCAAAGGAAGAAAGTTGGTCACATGACAGCACCGAAAGCATATTAAAATAAATATAACGTACAATATCAGTAAATATTGGTTATTATAACAGCAATATTAACATCGGCTCAGATTTTCATATCAGTGCATCCTGGTTTTTATTACCTACCTAAGCAAAATATGTTTTAATCAATAAAATTAGTATTACGCGATGGATTTTGAGTGACCTACAGTTACAAACTTATTTAATAAAATCCCATTTGCTGCTACAGTTCTCATCCCCTCTGACAACAGCCAAGGGATTTCAAATGTGTGATGCATGTAAAGACCTGGGTCAGCAAAAAACCCAGAGTACTCCAGCCGGCATTATTGAGCGACTTCAGTCAGATTCAACACTTCTGGAAACAAAACCCAAAGCTTAAACTGTCATGATTTATCAGCAGCCAGCTTCGCAAATTGAAATTAACTACCATTTACGCATTCATATTCATTCTTTTACATCCAGAAATGTCGTTTTAGAACAATGAAAGGTTTCTTTTATTAAAACTTGGACTGAACATCCGACAGGAGAAGCCAGACCCAAATACCCGCTGTTCCGAACATCAGAAACAAGATTGGGAAAGTGGAGCACGGATGGTTAATCACTGCAGGAATGGCAAAAATACAGCTTAAATGGGGCAGTAACCATTAAAAATTGAAATGAAATGAGAAGTCAATTCTGTTAGCTCAGTTTTTCTGTCTGTCTGGAGAAGTGGAGGAATGTAGCAATCACGGTCAACTAAATCTGCTCAGGCAGAACCAAGGGAAGCGAATGAGAACAGACAGAGCTGCTCCTGCTGGGACTTTATACTCAAGCCTGACTAAAATAAAACTCAATAAATTACATATTTTTCTCTGAGGTTTCTTGTTCTTTTGGGTTTGCTCCTGACGTCTGCTGTTCCACTAATTATCAGCTGGTAATGACATTTCATACAATGGAAACGGTGAACCTGGAAACACTTGACATTCAATTTCAGGTCCTCAGCTGCTTGCTAATAGGAAACCTAATTTGCTGAAAAATTACAATAAGGGTAAATGTAGGGAGAGAACTGGTAGAGGTACCAAACTGTTTTCTAATGAGCGGCTCAAAAAGTCCTGGTAGGGTGCAAAGATTTAATGATGGCAGCCGAATAAATCAGCGTTTCAACACTTTCAGGTCCTTTTTTGATGTTTACATTTTCAACTTTGCATCGGTTTTGTTGAACTTTTTGAAACTTTTAGTTGGCTAGTTTTGTCTTCATAAGCACAAATGCCTGGGCACCTTTGTTGGTGTTTTCACTATAACCTGGAGGTAATTACGCAAACGCATTAAAAATGGTTCCAACAGAAAGAAAGGAAAACGATAGATGGGAAATATGTCTTTGTGGAACAGAGCCAACACTGCAAAAACACAACATCTTAAGTATTTTTATCTAGTTTCTTTTACAAATATGTTAGAACACTAGGAATAAAGTAACTTTTCAGCAGGGGCTTGTTTAAAGTAAATAATTTCTTAATTTTGATTAAGAAGTTCTAGTTCCATTGGCAGAATGTTCCACTGCGCAGTAACCTAGCAACCACAGCCCGTCACCTAGCAAACTAGTTCTAGTTCCGCTGGCTTATTTCACTTATAACAAGACATTTTTCCCATGTTATAAGTGAAACAACCTGCCAGTGGAACTAGAACTTTTTCATCAATATTAATAAATTACTGGCTTTAAACAAGCTCCATCTTGCAGAAAAGTTGCAGAAAAGTTATTTTTTAGTTGGTACACTTGAAAAAAGGCAAAACTAACATTTTTATTAAAAACGAGACGAAAATTACTTGGTAAAATTTGGTGTTCTTGCAGTGAATCTGTTTTCTGAAACATTCTTCACACATTGTTTAGTTTAACTCTTTGAAGAAGCTTTGGTAACTTTGAAAACAATTAATTTCCTTTTGAAACTGGTAAAAATTTTTAACCGAATTACATTAACTTAATGTAATTATTCCAGATTGAGGTCATTTCTGTATAAATCCATCCAAATGGTGCCATTTTGGATTCAAATCCTGTGCTTTTACAGGAAGTTAAAATTGCTCCGAAGTGGCAAATAATTCAATACTTAGATTTGTTTGCTAAAGAAAGAGATAGTACAGATTATAGAGCGATTCAGACAATAACAAAATCAGCTCTCTGAATCAGTTCAAACTTCAGATTGACTTATTCACCATTTGTGCTAAAAGTGTAATTTATCATGTGTCCTGTGATAAAAAAACATCAGTTTGCGAGTTCACCGGACAGCTGTGGGTGAAACAAAGAAAATAAACTGAACAAAAATAAATGTTTCTGTATCAATCTCAGCATCCTTGATCTGTAATCTTTTTCTAGACGGCTCATTTTAAGCCATCAGCGTTCTTCGCTGTTCTATTTGTAAGCTACAGAAGGAAAATGGGGGTGGAGGAGAGAGTCAAACTTAATATGGCTCCAAACTGGCAACCCAAGTTGCCGAAGTGAGTCGCTGCCCAAAGTGAGTCACACCAACAGGAGCACAGAAAGCGTGGGCCAGACGGTGAGAGAGATATAAAACTCCAGCCATCTTTAAAATAACAAGCTGGATCAAGCAACATGGGGAATTATTCTAAATTTTATTCACAGATTTTTAAAAATTGCAGTGGCGCAACTTTGCACTCCACCATTTACTGTATTTCTATGCCAGGTGTTTGGTCATGTTCCACACCTGTTCAAATAAAGTGTTACCAAAACAATAAACATCGTTTCATTAAAGCAAAAAGAATCAGTTCAAACAAGGACAGCATGAAGACCAGGGCAGGAAAACGTCTTTCTGTCTTTCGACCTTAATCTGCAGCGGATTCTCTCCCAGGTTGATGACCTACTCTGTTTGCAATCCAGAGGCGTGCTCAGATGTAAAAACGGGTATATTAGTTTTTATGAAACAACCCTCTGAAGCATAAAGCAGGACCTCCAGAAACTTCTCAAACCATTTATTACCCATCTGTGCTACTGGAAGCCCATTACTCATTCTAAAAAGGAGAGAGATGAGCCTCAACCATGGACACATTACCAGTACAATAAATGAATTTCATTAAACTGCGCCAGCACACCTACAGTAATTTTGGTAAGCACAAACACTTAGACATTCGTGTTATTGAGCTGTGGAAGGAAAGCCACATGAGCTGTGGAAGAAAATGTAAACCACAACTCAGTAGCTACCCACAATTTAAAATAAAAAGACAGGAAATCTGTCAAAAATAATCCAGACTTTAATAAGACGTATATCCTGCAAATGACAACTTAAAAACGCATTTAATAGAAGGAAAATTACCAAAAAACCTGAGCTGAAACCTGAAAGAGAACATCCTCCATCTATTACTTTCAATAGATTTAATTGCAGCATTCAGTCACAACTGCCACCAATTAAAATTGATCTGATAAATCTGAAACAAAGTTCAGCTCCTTTTGTGGGGATTTTCTTAAAGTTTCAACTTATTGGGCAATAAATAAAGTGGAGAATGAACAACTGCAAGGTGACATATTAGGACAGGTCTATGGCCTACACAAAACATCTTTTGCACAAAATCATTCTTAGATAATGAGATTTCAGTCTGGTCAGTTCTTCCTATTTTGAATTGCTTTAGGGTATCTTGTCACTTTAAATCCAAATAAGCTGCTGCTGGCCACAAACCCAAATCAACATGTGCCCTCACATGTGAAAATAGTTTAAAACAAATGCACAACTATACAACTCTGCATCTTTGAGAAGCAGAAGTGGAGCCAACTGCACAACCAACAAATATGCAGAAAAAAATTTTTAAATGATAAGTTAACAACAAAACACCTGCCTTTTCCAGCAGCCATTGTACAGCAGAAAAACCAGCTGATCAAACATAATGGCGCTTAAGTCGGGTTGCTAGGTAACAGGCTGGACTTCTCTGGGGTTGCTAGGTAATGACGCAATGCCTGCTGATTTGTGATGTTACATTCCAGATGTTTTTAAAACAGGTCATTTTTCAGACACCAATTTACTGCTAAAAACTGGCTAGGTATTTTTATTTTTATTTTAAGTGCTTGGGCTGTTTTTTAGAAGCAGTAGAAATCCAAATGGACGTACAAAAAGTGAATTTTATGTCATATTTGCCCTTTAAACATGTTTTAACTTGTTTTTCATAATTGATAATATAGCAGGCGATTCAAAACAACAATCAGTTTAGACTAAAATCAAACCAACTAATATCCTTCAGACACTCAAGGATGAGATTTATTTTCAGCATACACCCAAATCGATAAAATAACTACTTTGTCAGAAGAAATTTTACATTTTGTAAAAAAAATTTGACCCTGGTTTCAGTTTTGTAAATACACCAAACTTGGTATTTTCTCCAATTTACGTGAACTTTTGTGAGTGCAAAACACATTCATGGTCAGCAACGAGCACAGCGTGAATTTCGGTCCTCCAGGGCTCACATTTTCAGCAGAAAGAGAGAGTTCACTTTAAAAAGGTACCATAATTAAATGATTAAAGGTTAAATTTTCATGAGGCACATCTGGTACTTTAGTAGACAAATCCTGGCAGCATTTACCAGGTTTGTGTCTAAAACTAATCCTTGCTTTACATGTTAATTTTACATCAGCAGGTTTTGTGATAAAATGACAGTTCAGATGACATTTCACTTGGAAAAGGTAATTGTTGGCTATTTATAGAAGGTGGTGTGAAGATTATATGTTCTAATTGTCACAAGTATAAAGAACAAAAGGGAATATATTTGTCGATGCGGGCCTCCCTTTTTGCTTTAGCCAGGTATTTTGTGCGTCTGTAAAAGTTGCTCACTGGAGAAAACACCCACTGTTTAGGGAAAGTCATAAATTAAAAATAAAAAACAAAATCTACTTATAAACTTTACTTTTCACAGATGCTTCCGCCTGCCCATTCTGGTCATGTGCCTTTAGTTTTCCCTCTGCCATATGGCCTGAGTGATAATGCGGTGACTTCAAACCTCATAAATATTCAGGAACATAAGCAAATTTGTTCAAGTATATTCATCCAAATCCCAACTTAAGAAGCCAGAAGCTGAAAAATGCCATCAGACATTACTTTAAACGTGTAAATCTACAGCCATACAAACTGTAATAAACTGTTATGTTGATGTAATGCTTTGAGAAAGTGTCAAGATACACTACTGGTATGAAACTTAAAGGATAACCACTTATTAAATCTGCTAAATTTAGAGAATCTATTTTACCTTAAGACTATTTATCAAAGCAAGAATATCCGTTTTAAATCATTTGTGTAGTGTTATATATAAAAACACCACGAGGAATTATGTTTGTGTTTCATCTATGCTTTTTTTTTAGCAAACTTAATTGTTAGCTAGCATTAGTATTGTAGCGCAGCTAGCAGCTATGCTAGCAAATTCTTATCAATGTTTTGTGCCAATATTTAGTATGTCGCGTCACTCTAGTTTGTGGTGAAGAATGAAGCAGCTCAACTCAACAGAAGAGTAATTTCTGCTTTTCTGTTTGATCTAAACTTTTTTTTTGCAAACTTAAATTTTAGCCAACATTAGAACTGCAGCACAGCTAGCAGCCATGCAAGAAAATGCTATATTTTGTGCAGTTTATTCATTTTTAGAATGTGGATTTTATTAAATTATACGTGTTTGTGCTGAATTATGAAGCATATAAACTCAAATTATTATTTTTTTGCTAACTAGGATGGTTAGCTAAAATTAGGGGAGCTAGATGCAGAAAGCTGAAACTGTCGAGAGATATTTCTCAAAGGATTTAGGCTGTTAAAGGATTTATTTAAAACAAAACTTCCATGTTGAAACTCTGTTTAGATTTGTATTTTCTGGAAAATATTCTGTGTTACAATACATGTTGTATTTTACTGAAAATCGAGCATAAATGTTTATCTTTCTTGAAAAGGTAAGAAAATCCATTTTTATCCAATGGTCATTAAAGTAAACACAAATTAATTAGAAGAATTTGACACACGCAATAAAGGAGACATAGCAAAAATCTAGAAAAACAACACAACTAGTGCATCTGAAGTTGAGTTAATTGTCCAAATTGTGGAAAACTAACATTGCACTTCATGTTAAACACACAATATTTATTGCAACACATGCTGGAGGCAGCAAGATGTTTTCCTGTAGCAAGGAAAAGAAAACTGGTCAATTAAACACAAGACATCAGATTCGCGGTTGAAATAAAGAGTCCAAATCTAAAGCCAGATTTAGCAGAGATTTTGAGATAAGACTTGAATATTTACCAATCCTCTTTAATTTTAACAGAACTTGATCACATTTAGAAGAGACATACCCTAAAAAACGACTAACTTAACTAACTAGGTCTGACTAAAAACGAATGCCTCACATTTGAGACTTATTTATAAAAATAATTAAATAGTAAAAATAAGTTCCTCTTATTCATCCAGTTTAGTATTCTGTACTACTCATTTTTCATCACGCAAAAAAATTCAGTAAATGCATGAATGTTTGTGGCTGTAACCTGTGAAACAGAGGAAGTATGATCAATACACGTCACTTTATTCATGAGGTTAAATAAATTATCTACTACTAAGCTTTATAATTATTGTAGTGATTATCTCCAGTAGTTTTCCATATTGGTCTTGAAGTGCTGCAATTACAAAAAGTCACTGCAGAAATGAGTCATAAGACGTTTCTATAGAAGTAGAAACGTCTACCTCAGAGGAATATTATAATTATAAGACCTTACTTCTTACTTTCTAAACGTTGAGGTGAAATAATTCAAGCTCCAACTCTGCTCTGACCTCTAAACCAACAGTAAGCACAAACTACGGGGAGGAGTTGTTCGATTATCCACCTTTTGAGTCCTTTGCTCATGCGTGAACCGCGAGGGACCACAACCCTCACTGGGAACATTTTCCTTCACGTCTGCCCAAACTGCAACAAGTTTACTTCAATTATCTTCCGTCTTTCTAACACCAAAAGTGTCAACACTATTCAAAGGAATGACATCTGGATGGTTTGTTGCTTCTTTAAAAGAAACATCTTTGTGCGTTGAGTCCCGGCAGTTCAACGTACCATGAATGTCTGACTTTTACTCCCACAGCCCTTAACATCCAAACCGGAGCAGTCAGGAAGAGACAGCTGAACCTCTTCACAGACCAATAACGCCGCACGTCTCACTGCCGTTTCCTGTGGACCACACCGAGAGGTGACGAGCTGATCAATATGAGCAGGAGATCATCTGCTGAGGCAGAGGAGCTGGCATCTTGGAAGACGGGTGAAGTTCTTTGAACGAATGTGTTCACTCAAAGTCAGCAAGGTGTCAGTGGCCTTATTTTCTCTTAAAATCATTAAGTGGCACATTTCTTAGCTGCATTCCCATTGCAGATGGCTGCTGGAAGTGATGGGCATGTGGTTTACACTCTGGAGAGTAAACTTCCAGATTAGTTCCTCAAAATATCTCAGAAAGGAAGTACCGTGCTCAACACAAAATATACAAACGTGTTCACTTGAGCAAAAGGATCAGGGCGCAGAAAATATGTTTTCTTTTATATATCTGAACCACGGAGAGTTTTTTGTAATCACTGCCCATTATTCTGATCCAAATGGTAAATTTGACGTTTCAGTGAAAAAATTGCAACATTCTTAAACAAAAGCAGCTGGCATGTTGAAAACATCAACTGGTTGCTTTAGAGAAAGAGATAATCAATTAAAATAGGACCAGTTATGTCCATTTAATCCAGTGGATAATCCACATCTATCAAATCTATACTGTATATTTCTATTTCATTGATCACTTTAAGACACAATGAAATTGAAGCCTTCATTACTAATAATAGTGATTAGACAAAAGGTAAATTTCAAACAGTGAAGAGGATTTTGAGGTCAACTTTTCAAAAAACAAACATGTGCAATTGGAAGCTAAAGTTCAAGTAACACTATGCTGAAACTTTTTCAGACCGTCACTTCCCTCCATACCGTGACATCTGCGGCACTCCTTCTGAGCATCATGCTAACACCGCTGGATGGTTAAGATGCCGGATCCATTGAACTCAGCCAGCTTTATGTGCATCCCGGTGTGTCGCACCGATCCAGCGTGCGCTTTCCCCCCGTTGTCTGACCGTGAAATCTGCCGCGCTCTTCCTGAGCATCACTCTACAACCACAGGAGGTTAAACCCAAACCAGGTCCAGATAATTTACATTTTTACACTGCTTTTTTGATCAACTCTTTTAGCATCATTAGCCACTTTGCTTCCCCCTTCCTCTGTTTTGATGCTGGCTGATTATGTCAACAAGCATTACTGCGGTTAGCCAGTAGTCTTCAGATCTCTACCGTAGACAAAATTTCTGTCATTTCTAGCGTATATATTGTGCATTTCTAGTGCCTATTATCATAATTTTTTGCATTGTTTTATAACATTACATGTTTTCCTCATAAATATATTAATGTGACTGCCCTGTCAGTGGCTTGAAAATTATATATATATATATGAGACACAGATATGTTTGACATTCTCTCCTCTTGTGCTTCTCGCCAAGCAACTCCCTACAGATGTTTCACTTCTTTGTGAGAAAATGATCAACATCTGACATCTGGATTCATCAATAGCTAATGAAATGCAGCCCGCATCATTTGCAATATTTCAGATTTTCTGATTGTTGTCGTACTCCACATAGGGGTTTGTCGCTGTTTGAAGCCTGATCTAATCATTTGAGGGGGTTTTTTTCCCGCAAGGACAGTGACGTAAAACAGAATATGCTGCAGGTTACTTGTTTTTAATTCAATGGAAAACGAATGAAAGAATCAGGACATCATCCCTGCTTTATAATTTAAAGCATAATCACTGACCTTCATCTCTTTTTAAGCCACTTTCTTTCAGAAGATAAAGAACTCGCTGCTGCTGCTGCTGTTGCTGCTGCTGCTGCTGCTGAAAATCGTGGGAGTTCTTTGATTTGATGCGTTTGGGGGAAAATGTCCAGTTTCAATCTTTGGCTGATTGATTGGAGGATCTACAGGATTTTCATTCAGCCATTTCCTGACTTACAAAGATGAACAAACATTTACCAGAACGGTCTGTCCTTTGTCTTTTCCACTTTGAGGAGAGAAATCAGCATCTGTGTCGTGATTTATCTCTGGGAAACTGAAAGTCAGCGGTTATCTAATTAAATGCTCAACAGTTTAAAGAGTAAAAAATAAACATAAAAGGTTTTTTTTGCTCTCCTGACCTTTCTGAATGGCTATGTCGCAATATGTTTATACTCCAGGGAATTTCTACTCTTTAAATATTGACACACATTCATCAACTTCAAATTTTAAAACTGCTTCTGCTACATTTACTTAGTTGTAGCATCAGGAATTTAGCATTTAAAGATAAAATTTTCCAGGCTTCTTACTCTTAAGTTCATTTTGTCATTTTTCAGCAGATATTTATGAGGTGGGCTGGAAAAATGAGAAACGATGAAGACAAGGAAGGACAGATTGAAGGAAAAAAGAACAGAATGTACAAGAAAGGACAAAGAAACAGTAGAAGGAAGAAAAGGGAACAAGGACAAAACAGAGGGAAGAACACAAGTAAGAAAGGAATACAAATCAAGAAAACAAGAGAACTGAGGAAGAATAGAAAATAAAGGAATGTATGAATGAACTGAGTAAAGAAGAACAAGATTTAGGCAATGGGACAGAGAATAAAGCCTGAAAAGTTGAATATTTTATCCACCTATTAAATCCTACAATCCAATTCCAGACTTTGCAGTCAAACCTGTTGACTCCCGTCTTATTCTTGGTACAAATAAAACAAACAAATCACTGAGCGATTTTCCCACGGGCCAATAAATTGTCTTCCCCATTGATCAGCCTGGTGGTAGTCAAAGGTGTGTAACCATGGCAACCAAACGCAGGCTGTGAAAACATCCCGTCTCCCTCACCGCGCTGCTCGTCTTCAGATTGTCACAGACTTGAGAGTCACAGACATGAACATATCAAGGAGAAACTACACATGCTGCACAGCAGGAGGGGGAAGGGAGAGAGAAATTCAAACTAGTGACCCTGAGATACACCTAGAACAGATCAAAAGTGATATTCTCTGCAATACAACAGCTCAGAGTCGTGAGTGGGCTGTGATGGAGTGAATAAATCACTATACATGAGCAGAAAATGGCTGGAAATATTCAACTCGTTTATGAAATTATTCCCCATTGATGGGTTGAACCGTTTTCAGCTAACCTGAAGATATGAATGAAAATATTAGTCTCTTGTTTTCTTTGTTCATCTTAATTAGAAGAGTGGCGATACTTGGGCAATTTGAGCTAATTACAGATTCTGAAAGTGTAGACTGAGCTTTCCAATGATGGTAAACACATGGGAATAAAAGAAGATGCTGTTCATTTCTAGCAAATGATTTTTTTAGCAAATCATCTTCTGTACCATTAAATATTAAACTAATCCACCCATTTCTATCAATTGTATTTAATTTAGTCATTTTAATTAAATAACAACAGCTAAGCAAAGTAAAAAAAAAACAAAGAGCACTTCTCACTAACTGAGAACTGTTCATAGAGCCGTTCAAAGCATCCTATAAGTCACGTGTCAAACTCGAGGCCCGGGGGCCAGATCTGGCCCACTGTAGCTTTTTATGTGGCCCTCTAGACTCCAAATTATATCAATTATTCCCTCCAGTTTTTCACAAATACGCAAAATTCACACAAAAATCAACAGATCCCCACATTTCTTCTGATTTTCATTGCAAATTTTTGTCAAAATTTATCAAAAGCATTGGGTTTAAGTGACTGCTGCCTCATCCTCACTTGATGTCACATTCAAGTCCGTGAAAAAACAATAAAAATCCTTGATTTACTTAAATGATTTTTCAATATTTAATTTTAAAAAACACTTATTATGATGTTTAAACAGTTTAATGGTTTTATCATTAGATTCTGACACAACTGGCCCTTTAAGAATATTCAGATTATTGAAAAGACCCAAAGTGAAATAGAGTTTTTTGCCCCTGATGGAGGTAATCCTGGAGATGTTGTCTTTCCACCGATATCTTCAGTTTTCTTTTGAGTGACTCAGTTTCAAGCCAGCTTTCCATTATCATTTTTAGCACAGTCCTTTGGTAAGCTAGCTGTAGCGTCACACTTTAAGCTGACCTCACGGTAAATAAACGGTCTTTTACATACAGTACCTAGGAGACCACCAGGGGGCGTCCAGGGACCACAGTTAACCATTTCATTGTTGAGGACAGACTTTGTTTTGTCGCCTAAATCTGCGCCTACATGTTAATTAAATCCACCATTATGAGCTGATAGGTGATCTTCGCCGCATAATGGGCCAGTTCTAGTAATTGTTTACGCCACAGGCAGCCCATTATAATCTTTAAGTTGGGGAAAGAAAACGAAAACATGGCACTTATTTTAAAAGATTTTCAAGTTTATGTTTTTTTTTTGAAGGGGGGGGTATAAGTACTCAGTGGGATAATTATTGTTTCAGCCTGATGGAGGAAGCTGACGGATTATTGAACAAATGGGACATTATTTGTGCCTAATTGCCTTGTTGCTCCTGCTGAAGCAGTTCCACCACAGAAGATTAGCATGCTCCATCAGACTGGAGACCATCAGGCCACTGTGCAGCTCTTGTTTTATTTATGCCTGTGCTGGGGTGTGTGTGTGTGTGTGTGTGTGTGTTTGTGTGCTGCTGGAAATGTGGCTTCTTTGTGTTGTTATTGTGGGAGGCAGGAATGAATATAAATTCCACGGATTAGGATACAAGTAGGTGATTCGCATTCATCACTCCCGGGCTGTTATGCATCCACGCTTGGCAGCTATTGATGAAGACCGAGAAAAAAAGATGCTTCTGCATTGCTGTTGACTAGTTTTGAAATTAAACTTGTATTGTTTTTTTGATTGCCGTGCAATTACTGTGATCATTCAATTATGAGCCATAGAAAAACAAAGTGAGAGAACTCTCTGCGACACTTTTTTTTGTTTGTTGTAATTCTGGCACTTTAATCAGCTTTCAAAGAAAATATAAGTACTTATTCACATTGTAATTGAAATGGTCACAAAAAGCTGAGTTGTTTTTAAATATTTCATGCAAACTTGTGTTGATGCATCAATGAATTGAAAAGGTTTTGACAAAATCAAAGTTTTCTATGTTCACTAAACAATCATGTTCTGAATGGGCAATTAATGTTTAATATATATAAATACATATTTTTCTATGAAAATTGAAAGATGAAAACATATAATTGTTTCACTAAATAAACAAATACCAAGAAAAAAATTAAAACCTACACTTATTTTCTTATTTCATGTGACAAATGGACTTTTAAAAGAAACTGGAGGAAAAGTTAAAAGGAAATAAATTATGTAAAAAAATATGTATATATCTAGGAAATAAGTGGCAGTAATTTATTCAAAAGACAGTACAAATAAACCACTGTTATGAATAATGTTATCCTTGTAAAAAACAAAGAAAATGTCACATCCAACAATTACAATAACTAGAAAAACTGAAAATAAGTTTCATTTATAGGGTCAGGTGTCCAGAATAAAAGTTTTCTAAAAGCTTCGTGAATTTCTAATTTATATATTTGATAATTTCTTTAATTAGTACTTTGATATCTGTAAAATGAAACTGCACATCCATCATACACTTCAGCTGATAACTATTTTACTAACCTTTCTACATTTGTGAAATAAAATCAGCACAAATCCTTTACAAGCATGTAGAAATTAAACACTTTCCCCCTGAGGTACATACTACAAATTTAAGTTGTCAGGAATCAAAATAGATGCACCAAAATATTTCTGAATTATATTGAAGAGCTATGAAACTAAAGGCTTCAACAGCCTGAATCCATGTTTGAGACTTTTATTTTGAAAATCAGAAAGTACTTCTATATATTGCCTTGATTCTAAAAACATAAAAACTGAGAATTAAACAACTGGAAAACTGTTAGCCACCAAATGTTATGCAAGAATTAGCAAATTGTGAAAACAGAAGGCAAATTTTCTTTAAACCAAAACATTTTCAACGTTTAACGATTTTTTTTTTAACTCGATATTTTCATCTTTTAAGCATGTTGCATTACTGAAATCCTAATTCAGACCCATTACTGACATTTAAAAACATTTATAAAGCATCAACAATGAAAGGAAACGTTTTAAGCAAATCTTTTTGTAAATTTAAACAGTTATTTTTTTCAATTACCGCAACCTCAAATCACTCATGTTGATTGTTTTGAGTATAGTTACTTTTTAGTCAAACCACAAATATAAATAGATTTATTATAACCTACAAGGACGGCAGACTTTACGTTAAACAGGAAAAACATGCTATAAAGATCAAAATGAATCAGTTCTCTTAGTCATATGTTGAATTGTTAGGGATTCGTTGTTTGTGTCCACTTGAGGAAAAGAGAAAAATAAGCACGGTAAAAATAATATCACACCCAAGACAAATGCAGGCACTTATTTTGGGTAATTGTGGTGACATAATTAAAAGTGTATCAGTATCTGCTCATTAGCTGCACCAAGCTGCTTATTACTTGGGGAAATGCCACAGTTCTGCACAGATGTGTGGGTTGCATGGATTCTTAAAGACTATTAGTCTAATTCAAATCAGCTAGATTCATTTATTTTTTATCTTTATATTACTTCTAATTTGAATCAGCAGGGATTGAAACAGGAGGAATATAAGGTGGAATGTGCAGAATTAAAAATCCATAAAGAAATTAGTGGGACGCATGCAGATTGATTTTCTATTGTTTTTTAGCGGTGCTACAAACAGTCTAGAGATGATGTAGATCTGTGTATTAAACACAACCCATTACTGTCATTTAATTAAAGTGCTGCATATTGATTTGTCATAGTAATGTGCAATAATTGTTTAACTACTTTATTATGGCAACAAATTCATCTAAACATTTTGATTAGAAAATTCAAAAGTCAACACCTAGCTTGCTAGCTATTCTCGTTTATTGTGTTTTGTGTCCTATTTGTAAGGTTTGTATGGGTTATATTCTGTAATATATCTAATAAGTAAATCTCAGTGTTTTCTTAAGACTTGTGGTTCAGAAACGTTGCTGCAACAAGCGAGCCGAGCCGGGCCGGGCGGGCCGGTGGAAAAGGGGCATTTATATTTGTATCCAGTTTTAGCTTATCAACAAGGCTACTTGCTAGCATGCTGCAGTGTTAGCATGTTAGCACTTCCAATACTGACTTAGTAATTATTGACTGATTAATTGAGGTTAAAGGTTTAATTCTCCATCAGAGCCCCATATATTCAAATATTGATTAGTTTAATTTATTAGAATGCTGTCAATTCAAGAGTTCAGGAGGTGAAATGTACAGACTCTTCATGATCACAGATCTGTGTTGCTTATCCTATTAGTTCAGTGCTGCAAATTTCGATAGTTCTTTCATATATTTCATATAAGGCAGAATATATAGAAAATTCTCCATCATACTGCAGGATTTTCTAAAAATGTAAAAGAAAATGATGTAACTTTGGAGTGTGAAATGTGTAGAAGAGAAATGCTGAAGTGTTTATGAGCCATCAGCTGCGTAAATATGTTGCACTTCCATTGTTTTACTAAGGATAAATAGTAAAATTATTTTTCATTTTCTCTCTTTTTTGAATTCCCAAATTATTTTGAGCAAGTACATTTTAAAATTTGTTTGGTGTTTCCCCAATTTAAAGATCAAATATCTTAGAAGCCGGAAACATTCAAGTTGTCAAAGTATTAAACAAATAGATTGCAAATCAAATTTTCCATTATAGTTACAAGTGAAAAATAATTACGTAGCATATACTACGGCCACATCTTGAAACCTGCATTTTCTATGACTGTTAACAGAAACCAGATTGTTTTATTGTCAAAAGAAGGCATGATTGATTGGAATATCAATCAGCAGCCCATAGAATCCATGTGGTAAAAACGGCTAGCAGAGACATTTTGACCATGGGAGTCAGGAGATCAGTTTATATTTTTGCCCTATTTCAGAACAAAACATAAACCAGTTGTAGAAAAGTTAGCTCCAAACATTGCATGTTTTCCCTCCATAATTCAAGCATGAAACAAACTGAAGAGTTAGCATTTTTGGTAGAAAATAGAAAGCTGATGCTTGCTTACAGAAAAGTAAGAATGCTGGTCAGAGATGGAGCAGGAAAGATTTGAATTGGAGACTTTGTCAAAAGTGGTGAAGTGCAGATAGACCAGGCTGACTACAGAACATTTTAGGTTCCTCTTAAACTCTTTTCTTAGACTCTTAGAAAAGAGTTTAAGAAAATTTTTTAAGACATTTTATTTTACATTTAAGCTAATATATAAGATTTATCTTACACACAGGGCTCAAGTTTATTTATTTCTCCTTTGTTCAATGTGTTTTTGGGTTTTTTTTTAAAGCAAGCCTGAACATGAAAAGTTGTTAAAAAAATAAATAAATATGACATTCCATTGCATTCAAAGTCCTAAACTTGTGTGATTTCTTCTCAAAAACATTGGATCCAAATGAAAACTATGGCAATGAAAGTTTGGGATTGGATGTAACAGTTTGTTTTATGTAGAAAGTTGCCTTAAAAAGAGAAAATGCCTCTGAAGCTGCTCAGCATCGTTTGATTATTTCCCAAGAAGCTCAACTGATAAGCCTCAAAATGCACAGAGAACAGAAAATAAAAAAATAAACTAAAAATTGGAGCAGCTGAGCCCAAAACCACAGAGACGTGCAGAAGCGATGCGTGTGGGTTTGCGGGGTTGAGCGGTGAATTTAGCTCTGGAGCAGCCAGTCAGTAAAATGGAGGAGGTGATAGGCAGAGTGGGATGAGATTGTAGGAGCCCAGAGCTGTCAGGAGGAAGAGGAGGAAGAAGAAGAAGAGGGGGAGCCTGGGGTCGAGTCAAAACATGTCAGGGCTCTGGAGGGAGAGCAGGGACGTAATTAGCCAGTCACATCTCTACATTTTGACCGTTTTAAGGTCAGGTTCAGGCGGTGTTGATAAACTTGTCACAGCAGCTTTATTAGCAATGACAGACAGAAGGAACGGCTCTGACTCACTGTGCGCAGCCACTGACTCCAGATTCTTATTTATTTATTCCAAATATCTCCCTAAAAACGATTTAGTAGGAAACGCATCCAGACAGAACCGCTGCTCTCACCGCGGATAAATACGTGGATTTCTTCAGAATATGACGGGAAATGTTTTCCAAAGCCCCTTTTCCCTCCACTTACCCATGTTGTCTCATCGGTCCAGTTCCCGGGTCCTTCGCATGCAGCACGACTCCCTCCGTGTCGCCGTTCCCAGCCCAGTCTACTCGCGGGGCGCCGCGGGTGATTCACCTGCCTTCATTGTCAAATAACTCTCATCAGAAGAAGACGGGAGGTCTTAAAGTTTGCGCTGCTGGTCCATGACGGAGCGCAACTTTCCAAAATAAACCCGAGAGGATCCGTCACCCAGAAAGCGCCATGGCGTCGGAACCGGAGCGCTTCCAAGTTCAGAGGTGATGAAGCGCGGCGGCTCTCTGCGCAAACATCCAGCGGGGAGGCAGAGAGGGACGGACGGCCGGGATGCTCCTGTGCAGCAGCGCAGGTTGATTATTGGCGATGTGCGCGCGCCTGGGTGAGGAGCAGGGGGCGGGGGGCGAAGGGGAGGCAGGCAGGCACGCGCGCGCGCACGTGTGTGGGCTCAATTAAAACGAAGCTGACGCCAAATACCCGACCGGACTCCCCAGATCTAGAGAGTTTAATGTCATCATCACCATCATCGTCCGATCAGCGCAGTCAAAGTAAAGCGGTGCAGCCGCAGCAGCCGCGCGCCTCAGTCCTGACGCTGCGCGCTGCAGGTGTGGTGGAGGGTAAACGACGGCTGTATGTGGTCATCGTCATCATCACATCGTGAGTAGGTAGCCCGCCTGATCCCACCTCGTGTTGCATAATTACTGCAGATGGGAAGGTTCAGCTCATGCGTTCATGTAAGAAGCTTTCAGGCAGAGGCGGTCCAGCCCGTTTGGCCCCTGGGCGAACCACCAAATTCAGACGTTACTTGGTATTAACAGTTGACTAAATTGTAACGTTTCAACACTTAAATCTAGGTTTTACTTTAACTCTGGGAATAAACAAATCACTCTCCAAACCTTAAAGTGATCCAAGAGTAGTTGAACATTTTGACTTAAATATGTTATAATTCTTCTATTAACTAAAAAGTTGCTGTTTATGATACGCCAAAACTCACAACTACTTAAAAAAAATTACATCTTTTGTTATATATTTCACCCATAGAGGTCGCCATTTTGTCACCTTACTGGAATCTACAGAGTAAACACAGAAAGGCTAAATTTACCCGAGTAGTTGTTTTGGCTGGTGTGATTTTGGATGATCCCACACGGTGTCACTGTTGGGTGCATTTTAAATCAAAAAACAAAACAGTGAAGTGAAACTGGATCGCATCACACACGCACACACACAAAGAAAAGTGCAGTGAGAGAGAGCCAGAGCCAAACAAATTCTGAATTACAAACATTTGTCCCCTCAACATTTCTCTCCAGAAGACCGAGTCATTTGTAAGAGCAAAACTGACGAAGGTGATTGTCACCTTAATGAGGTAAAAATAATGCCCTGCCGACATTTTGTATCCACAAACCACCTAAACCCCCCTGCTGCCGAAGCAAAAATTGCTGGGAGAAACGGCAGACAGACCACACTGGAAGCTCGATTAAGCATTAACGGAGCTCTGCAGCCAGCAGTACCGACAGCATTCCTGCCGCCCTGTTATGTCTGAAGTGGGAGACCGAACCCTAAACAGCTGTTATCGGACCGGACACAGAGCTCCATCTACTGTTACAACTAATCATGGATCCCTTTAATTTTTTTAACTTTTAACAGTTCATTATAGTTTAGTTTAGTTTTATTTAATTCCTTTTTAATCAGATTTATTCTTTAAGTTTCTAATTAGTTTGCTGGTCATCAGTTATAGGCAAATACTTCACACCACCAAATACAACCTAATAAGTAAATACACAGAAACTACATGCACAGTCTTCCTTATTTTTACTCTCTCAGCCAATCAGCTTCAAGACAACTGGAGAATCCATGCCACCCCATATTTCAGATTTATGAGCAACAGATTTACTTTAGAATATTTTATATATCCTATACAAAAAAAGTGCAAATAGATTAATTTTTTGCTAATAATTGGGAGTTGAAAATTAGCGAATAGCTGCTGCTGTCATAGAAACATAACTCAAACTTCTTTCCAACTTTTCTTGTATTGCTTTGGTGCAGAGTGCTTCATATACATGAACATTTTTAATGACACTTAACAGTATTTTATGTCCACAAAGATCAGATATATTCAATAAGACCAGCAGACCAAACGTTTAGCTATACAAGTGGAATTTCTTGAATGTAAAATCATAACATCTCTTTAATATCACATAATTGTCTACATTTCATCCCTGGAGGTTTTCTTTACGGTCAGAAGAAACAGAACTGAAGCGTGTTTTTCATCCGTATTAGTCATTTGTCTGCTCTGGGCAACACATCTGCTGCATCCTGCAACGCACGGCAAAACTAACAACACCGTCTCTTTAAGGTTCTTCCCTAAATGTTTCAGTTTGTCTGAATCTAAATCAATTCAAGCTGTAAATTCACTGTAAAGTTTCTAAATAACATTCTGAGTCTCAAAAGGAAGTGTCCCCCCCGCCCGTTTTCTTGACGTAACAAGAATCTCAACAGAAATGTCTCTCTGCAGGTCACTCAGGAGGAAACATGAAAAGAACAACAGAAATAAAAAGTCAATTTAACAAGCACAGGCAGCGGCTCGTTTGGAGCGCTTGAAATGTTTCCTGTCCCAGTTCTAGGAAGGCAGGACCTTTAATCAGTTTGGTTTGGAGACGCTAGCGCTGTTTTCTCACCGACTGTAAACCTAGAAATACCAGCACAAAGTTTAATGAGACAAACTGCAACAACAGTGTAAACATTTAGGAAATGAATTACTCTTTACCAAGCTTCACTTTAAAAAACAAAATCCAGGAAATTAGAGATAACTTTGGATCAGATCAGACTCTGTAGATATTTACATGTAAGAGATTAGAAAAAAATCTTCCACTGAGAAAATATATGAAGCTTTTTTGTTTTTAAACAGAAACAAAAAAAAAAAAACAACTAACATTGTCCTTAAATGCATTCTGGACATTCTGCTGCAGCAAAATCAATTAAAATAGTTTTATTTATCCCAAAGAAAAATTAAATATTGTCACAACTCATATCTTCCAAAAAGGAAGGATCTCTGGTAGCAGTCAGTCTTGCAGTACGTCAGAAGAAGCCTCTGAAGAAAATCTAATGAATCTCATGACATCAGCTGTTGAAAATAATTTATAAAAGTAACAAAAAAAGCTGTTTTTATTTATTTTTATTCAGTAGGTAGAAAATCCAGAAAGAGTAGAAATACACCTAAAGTACACTTTAAAAAACTCTGGCTGTTGGTAAGCGCTGCTGATCTACCTCCTTTGTTTTTGGTGCTCCACTTTAAATCTCATCTGTCCGTACTGTTACAATCAACTTCCCAATCCTCTCCCTGAGTTTTGGTCTTACGCTTCCTCCATTAAAGACGAACATATTCGACTTCATAAGCTCAGAATATGTACATGTTTTTTCTAGAAATGTTAAATTAATGTAAAAACTTTTTTTTTTTGTTGCTATTTTTCAAGCTCAGAAATTTCCAATTTTTTTCTAGAACATTTCTGAGATTAATCTAAAAACTTTATAGTTTTTGGCAGAAATTTACTCTTTTTAAATACTTTGTACATTTCCAATCAGAAAACAAGTGGCAATAGTTGAAGATCAAACAAAATATTCAAAATATTTCAAATATTCAAACTATTTGAAATATATAGAGTATTTGAATGCACATTAAACATTTAAATATATTTGAATACAT
>CAEGAF010034412.1:0-32282 GCA_903067075.1 Micropoecilia bifurca | reverse complement strand
AAATATAGATATAGACATATAGATATATATTTAAACTGTACAGAGTGATGCTGTCTGTAGGTGTGAGTGAAAATATCATTTTCCAGAATATGCCAGAGGAATGCACATCAAATCAGACACTTTTCCGATGGTTGTGAAACAAAAAGTGTTGGAATATAGATAAAAAAAAATGGAAATGATACAGGAAAGTTTATATTGAGAAGTCCCACAGCTAGTGACTGCTATCCCAAGGAAAAGTAAGATGTTCAGAAACTGCAAAATTGCATGAAATTAGAGAAGAAGGCCGAATGGACATCTGGTGTGAGTGTGTGATTGTGCGTGTGTGTGGGTGTGTGTGTGCATCCACTCACAATGACACATTCAGAAGACACACGGTTCAGGAGGGGCATGGGCTTCTTGATGGGAGTCAGAGATCTCATCGTAATTCTCAAAGTAAACATTCCAACTTTACTTGCTTTTCAACACTTTCCACTAATTCCACTCATTCCCTCCATGCATCATCTTTCTAACTAGAAACGTTTCTTTTCTGAGGGGTAAACCATAAAATATTTGAAAAGAAAAAGAATTATCCTCTCTCAAAATTTATATTTTCCAGATCATAGGCCAAAACAGCCCCCTAGAATAGCAAATATTCAAGCTGTTTTGTTTAAGGAAAAAGCCAAGTGATAAGAACTTGCCCTTCTCTCTCTTTGTAGTATAGTTCATAGAAGTGTTTGGGTATTAGCTAAGAGAAAAAAAAAACAATCTTCAGAAATAAAAAGAAATACCCCATATACTTATTATATCCCACTATATTCTTTTATTTTAACTTTTTCTTTTTCACATGTGCAGAAGCTGTGCTACGCAAGACTAGTTAGCGAACATTGGCTGTATCATGCACATTGATTCCTTCATTTTACCACAGAAAAATGTATTTAAAATTTCAACAACAAAAAAATCTTCCATAACAATAACAACAAAAAATCACTGCAACAAATGTTCTTTTCAAAGAAATCAAGCCTAATTATGGGTGATATTTTTTGTAAATTCAGTTGAGCTGAATTCTTTTCATCCGTATATCGCCTATTCACAAAAAATGCCAGATCAATCAATATCAATAACCTTTATCGTAGCTATAGAAACCATGTAATAAAAATTGGGTAAAAAATACCATTAGGTAGCATTTGAGATGTTTGCATCGTCTCATCTTTACTCCAATCTCTTACACAGAGCATGTATGTAGTGACAGTGGAGAGCAAAAAGACCCATTTAACAGGAAGAAACCTGGCTCAGTACAAAAAGCCATATGCCATGTCAGACTAGGAGTTGTTTGAGAAGACAAGGTCAAGACATGGAAAAGAAACATCTAAAACAGGGACTATGCAGAAACAGGGCTGGTGTGAATACTTTCTATGTCAATGAGAAGTAAAAAGTCAAAAACAAGCATGTATAAAAATATCTAAATATGTGACACATTTTAGGTAATTGAGAATACTGACCTAAATTCTGTCTTTAAAAGAAGAGGACATAAATGAAGGTATTTTCTTCAGCTGTCCCAAATAAAAGCAATGCGAAAACAACCTCTGTGTCCAGAATCTCAATGACCCATCTGGTTGTTTTTAATTCAGCAGCGTGTCGAAATCACAGTCTTCCAAAATCGCATGTGTAAAACAGACACTGAGAACAAGATGTGTAACAAATTTCCAGACAACACTTGCACAAATCAGCAAAAACAAGCTGCTCAAATATTTTTGCTCATGGTTATTTATGCCATAATAGCCTTCGAGTAAACCACCGTGACTTCAGACACAGGAAGTCTACTTCAAACAAGTTGTTAACTTTGCCCCCCGAAACAACTAAGAGACTTTAAACAAAAGGAAGATGATAGTGCTACATTTAGAGAGTTATGTTATGCAACTTTACTTTAAGGCCAAGGAGATTAAAGCGCAGACTTTGTCCATGTTCTTCTGCTCAGGGAAATAACTTTCTCTAAGCCAAACTTTTGTTTTGACATTTAAATTATTTGGATAAAAAAATGAATTAAATGTTTTGATCACGTCCTTGTGTTTGTTTGCTATATCACAGCCTCAAACCTGAGCTGCATATCAAACCATGACTTAAAAATTATCATGTCAATCTATGAAAGTGTCAAATTGCAGTAAAGGTGTTGTCCTTTACCCTTCAGATCTGAGCTTGTGGATGGTCATAGGCCTTGCATCTTTTGGAGGAACACCACGTCCATCCTTACTCACTGTAGAACCAATCCGACCAGAAACACGATCCTGAAGGTAGTCAAGTCTTCCCGCTGCCAGGTTCCTCACATTTTCAAGTTGATCATTTTACGACGAGATCTGTAAAGTAAGTCTTCCAGCCTGGCCCTGGTTTCACACCACCTCTATAAATACTGATCTTTGGACAGTGAGGCACAAGGGTCAAGCTAGACTTAAGGACATTTTTTTTGACACCATCAACTAAACTGTTTGGCCCACTTCTTATTTCTCATATTTCCTAACCTCTGTTAACATAAGTTAGCGTGTCATATTCATTAATGTTCCCAAATATGCATTCTTTTGCATTGCTACCCATTCCCCCCACCTGAATCTTTCTCTGCATATCTAAGTGTGTGTGTTGAGATGCTGTTTGAGATTGCATCTAATGACTCCTGCACTGCCCTATCAATCAAGAGCCTAGTGTGGACAGTGAAAATCAATAGTTCCACACAGAGCTACCTGAGGTCCCCCACACTTCATTTGTCATAAGCACTCAATATGTCAATATGGAGAAACAACAACTCATTTTAGTCAGGAGGCTACCGGTGAGCGTGGTGGGTGTAAATCTTTTTGGTCTTTTCCAATGATTGTGAACTTCTCTCTTTCACAGCAGCTTTGGGTCATGTCAAAGATCACCTATTCAAGTGTTTGTGTGTTTTCCCCATTGATAATTCATTCATTCTGTTTTCTTTGTTTACCGCCGCCTCTCATATTTTGATTATGTGATCCTTTTTTGATGGATTCAGTTTTTCTTCCTCCTGTTTTATTTTTTTCTTTCAGCATGTCTCGCTCACGTTCTCTCCTTCCTTGAGTCTCTCTTCTCTCTGGGCACTTATTGACATTTCCCAGCTAACCTTCTCTTTTACGCTCACCTCAGTGTGTGCAGCCTTATCAGATGCGCGGGTGGTTTGGAGTTTCATTCACCCAAACTCCTTACTCTTTTCCATTCTTCCGGGTTATTCATCCCTCCTTCCTGTGCTCTGAAAGTCAAGCTTCCCTTTACAAAACCCCTGCTGTCTTATCAGGGAGACCCCGCGACCCCTGCAGTCAGCGCAGCAGCCAGCGGGGGAGAATGGACACCACGATTCCCCCAGGAGGAGGACAACAGGACCGAGGTGTGTGTGCATGGGCGTGCGTGTGTGTGTGTGTGTGTGTGTGTGGGTGGGTGCATGTGTGTTAGAGCAGGGTCCGATGCCATTGCATTAGTCTATTTACTGTCCAACTGTCTAAACAGTTGTGATAACATACACTGGTGAAGCAACAGACAAGAGCACTCTGGGGACAGAGGGATGCTGCTCTGCATTGAGGAAAAAGGACTGAAATAGAAAGTCATTTATAATTTTAACAAGGTTATTTGTTTGTTGTTGTTTTTTTAACTCAAGTGATATTTTTTAAACATGTTTTAATTACAATAGTATAATGTGAAACTTGCTTTACTTTTCCAGATTTTGGAGGTTTTTTTTTTTTTTCAATTTCTCACTTGGCAGCAAGGTAAACTTTAAATTTTGGTCCACATCCTGCCTTGTTCTAGACACCGGACGTTTTATTGGTTGTTCTGATTGTAGGTTTAGGAACGGTATATTGCTGACATATGAAGATTATCAAGACCTTGTGGATGTTCTGCTGTGTTTCCCATCTTGAAGAGTGACATATCTATGCTTGTGAGAAACAGAAAGTCAGTCCTGATTGGTGCGGTATGCGACTCACTCGTGTCCAGAGCTGTGTCACAGTGTGGACTGATCGGATACATTCAGTGAGTCATAGAACATCGAACACCCGACCGGCACACTTGCTCTGACTTCTTCTGAACTGAGAGATGAATGTATCGGTTAATGAAGTAACTCACTCCCGGTCGGTCATTCAAACGATTCATTCATTTGGACGAATGGTCATGAATGCCACAGCACTAAACTAAAGCTAAACTAGAACAAGTCAAGCCTTCCCACTTGTCTGACACTGTTTCTCATTCATTTCTTCAGCTTGAAATATAAAGTTGATCAAAACTGAATAAGGACAAACTGAAATGTGGGCAGAAAAAATAAAAAATCACTCTGCTTTAGAGCAAAAATGAATGTGGATATGCATACTGAGCCTCTGTGTGTGTTTTTAGATATTCAGTTCACAGAGTTTGCTGAAAATCTCCACTTTGGAAGAGCTTGCCAGTAGAAGCATGCATTAAACACGCTCCTGGAAAACTTGTTTTATAGAAATTCCTAGGGGTACCACTAATTGCTGCGACTGCTTGTAATGAATGATTTTTATTTTGTGTGGATTTTTGTGTGTGTGTGTGTGTGGGTGTGCGAGATGAAAGTATTTTAATGAGATATTTACAAACCTTTGCCATGGATACCAATCAATCGAGAAGCCAGTAGGTCTTTAAGATCACAAAAAAAGCTATAATAATGCAATCAGATTTCTCAAAGTAACCCAAAAACGAATGAAAATAAACTCACACCATGATGATATAGGGTCGAAGTCCTAAAAGTCATATATTCAACAAGTTAAGCAAAAGGAAAAAAAAGTGAATAAGAGTAGCTGCAGGGCTGCAGTAGCTGGGTTAAAGTGTTCACGCTTCATTGTCATTGTTTCTTGTTGAATGATTTTTTTTGGTTCCTATTTGTAAATGAGTCAATAAAGTGGCTGTATTTTGTATTTCCTTCCCATATCCTGTGCGTATGCAGGCTAGTGTTTGTGTGGTCTTTGTCACAATATTTGCAGGTGCAAAACACATCCTATATTCATATCCTCATCCTTTGGTCTGAAGGACTCCCTAAGGAAAGCACCTGCCACAGGAGCACAAGCAAACACACACACACAAACACACAAGCATGCACGCGCACACACACATTTGTAACCTCAGTATTTCTGAGAGTTCCTGCTCACTTCCTTAGTCTGGCGTTCTCATGTTCTCTCTTTAGTAGCTTCACTGACAGCCGAAGATGTTTAATGGAGAGAACAATGGGCAAAATATTCCCAGAGACGCAGGCAAGAAGCTTATGCAAGAAGGAATATAATAGGATAAGGAGTGATTTTATATGTATTTAAAACTCACCTGGCCATTTTCAAAAGCTACTCAAATAATTGCAATAATAATATAGTAATGTAATATAGATATGGTGATGTATGTAATTTCAGAAAGGAAACATCCTTTAAGGATTAATGAGGGTTTTATCTTTCTGTTCTCGTAATGAACTCAACTTTACAAAGTGACCGATTCCTCTGGGCTCTCACTGAAATGGCCCCATAGCATGATGCTGCCACCCCCATATTTCAAAGTTGGGATGAGTCTTCCAGGTGCATAAGCTCCCCCTCCTCCCTCTAAGCATAACAATGGTCATTTATGGGCAAACGTCAGTTTCATCAGACCACAGGATATGTTTCTAGAAGTGAAAGCCCTTGTTCTCTTATGCATTTTCAAACTGCAGTATGGTTATTTTGTGTTTCTTCAGCAGACTTCTTCCTCACTAAGTTGCCTTTAAGTCCATGCCAATACAAGACACATTTCAGTATGAATAACGACACTGTCTCACCAGGCTTTGGATTTTGTTTAGAAGTAATTTTTCACATTTCAAATAATTCATGTTTAGAATTATTTGAATTAGAATTATCTGTCCCCTTCCAGAGAGGTCTGATGGCTGTACATTCCCATCATGCCTATGCTTTCCTACATACCTTTTTTTAAATGGACGAACCTTCACACATCTGGAAATGTGGACCAGAATTAACCAGCTCCACAGTTCTCTTCTTGACATCTTAACTGATTTTCTTTGACTTGCCCATCATGTCAGACAAAGAGGCAACGTGTTTGAGGTGTGACCTTAAAATACATCCACAGGTGTGATTCTGGTTTACTCAACTGTGCCAGATGACCCATCAGAAAGACAATGCATCATTGTCATCTTCTTCCCTAGTTGTTCAAAGAAATGCTTAAAGTGATATCTGTCTGTCTGCTTCTCTACCACTCTGTCTGCCTGTCTTACAAACGATAAAATATGTAATCCAAAATCAATACAGTAAACTCAGTCTGTATTGGGCAAACCAGCTCTGTTATCCAATGTCTTCATATATGACTATTTAAGGTCATACATTCCAAAATGGTGAGATGGATAGAGATAGACAGACAGGGCTTGGCCGCTGCTGCCGAGTATATTTATAGGTATTATCATCTGTACTGCCAGACAATCTGCACTGGAAGGCATGATATAAAGTTACATCAGGAGAATGACATCACATCAAAATAGGAGTGACAGATGATCAAGACATTGCGGTTGCTCACAAAACGTGCCCTTTTGTGGAGCAAAACATCCTCACTTTTGGGCCTGATGTCAGATCTTTTCTGAAAACTGAATTTGGGAAGAATGTTATGAGCTCATTGTTACAGATGCTATCCAGTTCCCTCTCAGCTTCCTACATGCCTTTATTTTATTTTTTATTACATTTATACAGCTCACTGTCTTCACCCAGTTTCAAAAGCCAAGTACACATTAAAAGGCAGTAACTCTGGCTAACAAAAGGAGAAAAAAAAATACTTGGGTCCATGACATCTTCATAAAAACATACTGTGTACACTTTAGTTATGTTCAATCTAAAACCTGTTTCCATTACAGGAAGAATTAATTGGGTTTATCGACATGACTGTTTTAGATTGTGGGGATGTTAATATAGTTCCGAAACACTAAAACATAGACTTCTCAGTGGTGCATTTGGTAGCACTGTTGCCTTGCATCAAAAAGGCCCTAGGCTTAAATCCTGACCAGGGGTCTCTCTGCATAAAGAGAGAATCCACACAAACACACAGAGAACATGCAAACCCCATGCAGAAACACCCCAGACCAGAGTTCAAACTTAGGACTTGGTTCCTTCCAATTTGCCAAGGAACACTGCGTTGTAGTGAACAGCCACATAAAACTCCAATAAAGCACATAGGACACCAGGCTCACCCGCTATTTGAAGTGCTACCCTCTAGGACATGTTTTAGGTCTGCCAGGTCACACACACCACCAGACTGACCAACAGCTGCTTTCTCTAGCCATTAGAACTGCTAACACTCACAAACACACACGCACATGGACAGAATCCTATAACACAGCAACAAACACAATCTACCTCTTCCCACTTCCTCTTTGAACTTTTAATCTCTGCAATGTTCACACTTCTCCAGTTTTACATTTTTTACAAATACATTATTTATATATTATTTGGTTGTGTATTTTATTCCCTATGTATTCTTCCATGGTACTTGACCTTCATGTACATTTGTTTGCTTTGAATTTTTTTACTAATAAGTAATATGATACTGATATGCAATATTTGGTTTGTAGCTAAGAAATAGTTTATGGTTCGTACATAGAAATAGACTGGACCAAACTGGAAGTAACTGGTTGCAAAAGTAGTTTATAAATTGGTGAATTTGCTTGGAATCATGTTGGCACAGAGGTTTGTCATTGTTACACTTTGCTATTTCCTTACTTTGCAGTTTTGGTTGTTTTGTGGCCAAATTTCGTAATACTTCTGTAAGTGTCTACTTATAGATAAACAGTTTGGTCTTCTTGAATAGACTAGAAGGCAGGACTATAAATGTATTATTTATTTATTTTTTACTTTAAATACTTTTGTGAATGAGTGTGAATGGGCTGGTCTTCTTTTCATCAGTTTCATTACTTCTGGCTCTACATTGATTATTATTGAGAAGTTCTGATGCACATTCACACTAATGTTAAATTCTTAACATTTATCCATGCATTACTAGCACATTCAAGTTATTTGTGATAAAATGGTTTGTCTTTGCTGCTGGGCTGACATTTCTACTGCAAACTTTTAAACATCCGCAGATCCACATTTTAAATGCTCGCTGTCACATTACTGCATGTCCACAGTAAAACTGCTCCTAAGTTTATTACACATGTTACAGTTCATTCCAATATCACTGAGCTGTACTATGCTTGTCAGTATCTTCTCGTTTTGAATCTTTGCGTTTTGGAAACTGTGCTCATGTCCGTGTGAATAAAGGGCTCTCTGTTACTTCAAATGCTAACACTCTTGTGTTTGAGTGCAGACTCCTGCTGAGAGAATCTGTATCACAGCCAAGATGAAAGCGCGCACGTACACGCAGGAGAGAGGAGCCGAGTGAAGGAATAGTTCAGGTTTCACAACAAGAGCCCGTGCTAACAATGCGGACGATACAGGGAGCCGTGTCGCTGCTGTGCGGCGAAATTCAACAAACAAGCGTTTGTATGTGTTTGATTGTTTGGGAACAAGAACACTCACGTAACCAAGAATTTGTTTAAAAAGGACAACAGTAGCTAACTCTTAACACAAGCCCCGCTCTTAAAGGCTGTCTGACTTTTCAGCCCAGAGGCCAACAGATATGTTGTTAATGGCTAAAGTCGCCGTACTGCAGTCATGGACAGCAAGCAGAGGAGGTTATCCGTTTTGGTGTAGACAGCGACGGCCTAATTCATTCCAGCTGTAAGGTTTTCAGTGTGTATGTGTGCATGTGTGTGTGAATGACTGACTTTTCTATGGTTAAAATGACAGATTTACCTGGCCCCTAAAATGTACCAGACAGGCAAGGCTGAATATGCTGTAAGAGAGCTCTTGTTGTGAAAAGATGAGACCCTGCAGACTAGATTACGCTCCTGAGTGTGAGATTGATTTGGTGATTTATTGATTTCACTAAACATACTGACTTATTTTACATGCCACTCCATGTGAAAATTCTATTTATTTCTTGCATTTGTTTTTGTAAGTGCGCACTCCGTTCAAAAACCGCAACCTTCCACTTCGTACTTACAGTAGCGGGTTCAGAACATCCTTTCATGCAAAAGTCCACCTTGTGGCCAGAGGCACCAAGTCTGATGCCTTAGATAAATATATAAACACATACTAAGTGAGATCTCTAGACCTACACTCACAGAAAGGAAGCCAAGCAGGATAGAAAGAGGAAAAGAATGTCGAGATTGAGGATGAGGAGGGACATCAAAAGCTGGATGTTTGGATAAACTTCACCCAAAAACATCACCTAATTTGATTCCCTAGAGCTCAGTTACTCAAATACCAGAGAAAAACACACAAAATACACAGACGCCTAGTGAAAAAATCAATACCCACAGAAAAGAAGACAAAAGAGAAGTCAAAGCGCATGTGGCCTATCAGCATATGTGCATATCTGTGGACACAAAGAAAATGAAATAAGGTCGAGGGGGGAGCATGGAAGAAAAAGGGTATAATTTTCAACAATCACCCTCTGCTTGAAACAAGCAATTAGAGGGAATGTGCAGAGCATCCCCTTGCACTGGGGGGGAACTCTGTGTGTGTGCATGTGTGTTTGTTCATGCTTGTGTAGACCTTTCGCCTCCTCCTCCTGGCCTTTCTTGTGGTTGTGTGGGGTGGTTCAGGGGCAGCGCACAGCAAATTTGATAATTCCACCGGCAGGTTGACCGGGGTATGCACTCCTGCAGCATCACATTGCCGTTTATCTGTTTTATCGACTCAAGAACACTCATGCTAATGTTGACGATACTGTGACTTTTTAATGTTGGGAATTAAAGTAACTAAAGTTGCTGGTCACTAATGTTGCAGTATTTTGATTTCTTGATATGAGCTGATGTAAGCAGCAAACTGTCAAACCAAAGAGAGGAGAAACTCTTTCAACTTTGCAATCATTTTTATCAGCGTAAACTGAGAATATCCACTTCAATGAGATAAGGCCACAAATGCTTTTTTTCTCTCTCAATTATATTAAAATTGATTCAAATGAACTTGCAGTATTCAATTATCTAGAATCTAGCGACTAAAATCCTGAAACTCAGAATTTTGGGAATAAAGCAACAATGGTAAAGAGAGAGGAAATGGAAGAAAATATTTGTAAATAAGAACTAATATTGTCATTACAATAAGCCATAAGGATATTGCAATCACAAGAATTTTGTATTATTGTGCAAAAGTCAATTTTACACAAAGAAATGGATGAACTTTTATCTTAAGGGTTTTATTTTTAAGTTGGGGTATCAGAGTACAGGACCATCAAGGAACGGGACAGAAGCAATTATAAAAGATGAGCTGAACAGACATTTATTGTCTGAGACAGCCATGGCAAATAAGGGAAACACAAGCCTTAATCCCGAAGGTGGAGTTTCCTCCTTCAGGTTCCTTGAAGGGGAAAAAGAACAGAGCACACTCTTTTATCTGTGTGGTCCGCCAGCTCAGCTTTCTTTCTCTGTCTGTCTGCCTCACCCCCTCTTTTCCTCCATGTTCACAGCCCACAGATGTGAATTGTTCTCCTTCAGGTAGTCTGTGTGCGCACGTGAAGTTCGATCTTTTCCCTCCCCCCCAATGTCACTACACGATCTGTCCTTCATCTTAGCACCAGCTATGGGGTTTATGCAAAACCCTAAATTCAGTTTAGGATGTCCTCACATCTGAAGGAACAACAGTTTATTTTACGATGAGAGTTTTACCTCTTCCTCCAATCAGCCACTTTCAGCAGCCACCTACTGAAACTGCAGAACATGTAAGGGAGCTTGATGGTCACTGCTATCAGCTTACAGCTTTGTGTCTATAAAATACAGTGAATTGCTAGCCTGGTAAAAAAAAAACAGCCTCTTGTCCTACGCTATTTGCTTTGTCCTGAGGATCTGGACTCTCGGTAACTGAAAAATATTGCTTCCTGGAGGCGTTGGCTGTTGAAGTTTTAAATTTGACCCAATCGCTGACGGTTGGCCGTGACGTATGCCACGTGTCGGTTCAGCTATATGAAGCTTATCGGAAATGTCCTGTGCTGTAAACTACCATCCTCCACAGTGAAGAGAGAAGTGCTTAGCCGGACAAGACGGGTGTTAATGTTAAAGAAAGCGATGGATAGGACAGTGCATTGCAGAAATAATCATACCTTTTAACATTCACTCAGAACACTGGCTGAAAGTAATGCGACTATTGGAGTTTATTATTTAGTGACATAGCAACAAAAAACAGCTTTCAGTTCTGAAGTGGAGTCATGAACACTTTAACAATCGTTTAGCTCTACTGAGTTTATCATTTTTAGATCTATCTTTTGTCTCTTTGGGGGTTTGCCTCCAGCTTTTCACATTAGGAGATTGAAACTTTTGCCCATTGTTCTTTCCAAAATAGCTCAAGCTCAGTCAGAGTGAGTGAGTCTGGGTTAGTCTGGGTCAACGCAACACAAAAACAGACTTTGATCTAAACTATTGTATTCCAGCTCTGGTTGTATGCTCAGGATCATCGTCCTCACGCGAGGTGACTCTCCACCCCGTTTTTAAGTCGTTTGCAGCCTCCAATGGGTTTTCTTCCGGGACTGCCCTGTAATTAGCTCCCTTCATCTTTTCTTCAGCTCTGTTCAGTTTTCCTGTTGATATCTGAAGAAAAGCATCACCACCACATGATGCTGCAACCACCGCCCACGATCAAGATCAAGGCGCTGTGGAAGGTGTGTTTTCCTCTAGTATTTTTTAGTAAAGGGATAACATTCCCATCATCTTCTGTTTACTGCATGTCTAAATAATTTAATCTGACCTTTTTTTTCAGCATCACGTTTCTGTAAAGACCAGATCTGTGGCATGCACGACTAATAGTTGTCCTCCTGAGAGTCTTCCACCTCTCTGCAGCTTTAGCACATTTTCACGTCTCGAGGACATGGTGGCAGAATCTTGAGTTGCTTTACAAAGCACTATTCTCTTGGTGTGATTATTTTCCTATAGGTTTCTTCTGCCTAACACATGTGCAATGTGCGAAGCAGCATACTTATCTTAGATTAATTACAAAGGTCTGCGTGTCCGTCAGAAGAAGCCAGATAAAGCCATCTCTCAGATAAACATACAAGCACAGACAAGATTTTTTTTTGGGGGGGGGGTAAGAGGAACAAGGTGTCACGGGAGATGAAGGGAAAACAATCAGAGTTCAGAGGTGGAAAAGAGGTGAAGAGAAGCGAAAGCAACAACGAAGGAAAAATAAACGGCAGGTGTTTGGGGAGATTTAGTGTAGCGCTTGCAAAAATGGGAAAGGGGGTTCATGCAGAGGAGGGGGAGGAATTCCACACACTCAGGAAAAGACTGGGTGTCAGGAAGCAGCATAACAGACGGGGAGAGACGACATGCAAACTTCACTCTGTTGTTGTGCTGCGATTCTGTTTTTCTCGGGAAAACCGCAAAGTAAGTCAAGAAACATTTGCAGGTTGAACAAGAGGCGGGTCGCTCCGACTGTGGTCTGCAGAGCTGTGGCAAAACGGCACTCTGACATGGAAACCAAAGCGAGGCTGGGGCCTAGGCTCTGCTTAGTGGGGTAAGTATTAAAATGAAGTGCTTGTGACTGGTGAGCAGAGACCGAAGCATCTGATACGGGGTCTGCAAATGTACGCCGTAAAGTAGGGGAGACTCATTCCGCCTACTCATTTGGAGGAATTATGGTGACACAAAGCAGGCCTAGCAGGAGAGACCGGCGCTCTGCCCCGCATGTGTGTGCATATTTGCACAAATGTGCTCAAGAAAACAGACTCAAAACAGAGGAAATCCCCACCATCTTTGCTTAGGTGTGTCACTCATTGACTGCGTGCAGTATAGCAAGCGTGGAAATGTTTTAACAGCACTTCCAAGCAGAGGGGAAAAGGATTTAAATAAGGACACCTAACACACCACAAATTTGCTTTCTTGGTGAGAAGTTTCCAGAAACTAGAGAGAGAGAGAGGGAAAGAGAGAGAGAAAGAGAAAAAGGGTCATGTTTAGGAAGCTCTTTCCCTGCCGCCATGGCAGCAGAGGCCGCAGAGCAGCAGCCGTACCTGCTTCCCAAGACTTGGAATAAAAGATCTCCTAAAATAAAAACCTTTAACGCTCAACCATCGGGGCAAAAAAAAGAAAAAATTAAAAGAGTGTGCTCGATGAGGTTTTGAAAACAGCGATGGCTAAAAATATATTTTTGGTGGAGCAAGAAGGCAAACAGCTGTGTGTGTGTCTGTGCGGAGCAAAAGAGTTACAGCTGACATTTCTGTGGCGGGCCCTATAGCATGAGCCAAGGGACCTGAGGCAGGCTGGCCGCCGGAATGCTCAGGCCAACCACCAGCTTCCTTGTAACAGCTATTGACAAGTTACTGCTGGCACCTGCTGGATGTGCCCGCGGGACATCCCTCTTCCTTCTTCGGAGGAGATAGCAATTATCCTGACAATCCTTTCACATCTAAATAGGAGAAAATAACGACAAAAACACTAGCTTTTAGTTATTGCTGATTGTTAAGTGGTAAAACGGTCGCCGTGTCACATCTCTTTAGTGATGCCAAAGTAATGCAAGGCATCAAACAGCCTTGAAGTAACATGTTTCTCCAGGAGATATGCGGAAAATTCTGCTGGAAGGCCAAAAGGAGGATAACAGGAGACATTTGCTGGATTAGAGGTTAGCAAATGGAAACGCTGTCAGCGTCTGGCATCGCTTCTTCCCTTGTTTTAGACACCACGATGTGTGTGTGTGTGTGTGTGTGTGTGTGTGTGTGTGTGTGTGTGTGTGTGTGTGTGTGTGTGTGTGTGTGTGTGTATGTACGTGCGTGTATGCCTCTTCTGGGCCTGTCTCCAGAACCAATGTATTACAAGAGCTCCTGCTGTAAGATTATATTTGGATTCTCTAGGCCCTCTTCCAATTATTGCTGGCACTTAATACTTTTCACACCATTCACAGATCCCTTTACCCCTACTGCTTCTCAGCCCCCCTCACTTTCCTCACTCTTGATTTCTTGCCTTCTGAAACACACTTACGTGTATCTGCACACCCCCATAAAGACACACTCAGTTCTTCTGGGGGATTTGGCTTAAATCAAAACTTTTTATTGGTTTATTTGCAGGAAGGTATATAGGCAGGAGGCTGCTTAAGTGAAGGAGAAAGTGATTCAGTGCTTTTATGGAAAATGTTACTGACTCCCCACGCACAACATCAAGCACAAGAAGACACTCAATTTTTTATGGGACGTAAGAATGCAAGTATCTAAGGAGAATGGATTCATGTAGAACGCTGCTTCAGGAAAGAGTGCTGATTCTTTTTTAAAAAGGTTTTCAAAAGGATTAATGTACCTTGAACTTCTAACTTGTCTTGTTTGCTTGCAGTGAATCCCAACACAGATTTTATGGTCTTAGGAAAAAGGAGTTGTCATGTTCAGACTGTGCTTGAATTGCTCCTGCCAGAGTCAAATAAGATGCATGTTAGGCTAAATGGAGTTTCTGAATGTTTGTGTGTGAACGCTTCGTCCTGTGATGGGCTGGCAACCTTTCCAGAGTACTGACTAAATTATGGAGAGAGACACTGTATTGATCTTTATCCATTTCTGTGATCGCGAACTAAATTTTCTGAGCTTCATACAGAAATTCTTGAAAATTGAGTTAGTCTGCGGCACAAAAAAAGAAAACAGAAGAACAAAAGACAACATAAGAGGATGTAAGAGTAGAGATGTTCAAAGACTCTATGATTTATATGAAGTTCTGCAACAAAACACAGTGTTTATTTATATATCCAAGAGGACTGTGTTCAGTGTGCTCCTTGAACAGTGATGCAATAATGCCTGTTATAAACAGAATTCACAAATGTAAAAACCTACCACTGACCAACTAGTTGCTTCATTTGGCACTCTGCTGAATGAGAATAGCAAAAGTGCATTTTTGGATTTAGAGTAATGGACCATCACCTTTCCCCTCATTTTCTTTCCACTGATACCAGGCCAGAATCTGACACAAAACTGACACAAAACACACAACTTTCCTGAACCAGTGATTGGCTCAGAGCTCTACGCTCTCCAATAGACATAAAAGCATAATCATGTGACACATACGTTAAAGTATGATTATAAAGACGTATTCGTCTTTATAATCAAACACACAGATGCTCAAGCACTCACAGTGCAGTCAATTGGCCCTCCCGCCCTCAGGAGAGCACACATTTATTGCAAGAAAACGTATTGTAATAATTCAATAAATAGTGTAATTCCAAGTCAGCAAAAAAATAAAATAATGCGTATATGTGGGTAAGATTTTATTTTTTTTAGGCTCACAGGGATTCAACACCCCACATATCAAACAAACACACACACTGACACACACACATACACACACACACAGGCTGTGTCTCATCATCTGTGAAGAAATAATGGAATTATATATATTTTCTCCCCTGCACGCGATGAAGCATCAAAGTTCAGTGTTGTGATAAGTTGCCTGTGTGCTTTGCCCCCGGCCATAACGGTGTGTGGTGTTTTCCTATTACTGGCATGTCCTGTTTCATAGATGGATGGACCTCAGGCTGACGTCTGCCACTGCCTCTGCTCTGCTCTCCGTGTTATTAACAAAATCGATGTCCATGTCTGCCTCTATTTATTATCCCCCACCACCCAAACACACACAGACACACACACACACACACGCACGCACGCATACACGCACACACGCACACAGGGGCAAATACACGTTCTTGCAGCTGAAACTAAAGTAAAATGAGATGGAAAGGGGGCTACTGGGAAGTTCTATTGCATGGAAATACTGCTTGGCTTGTGAATCTTCTAGCATTTCTGCCTGTGTGTGTACTCAGCAATTTTGAAAAGTAATCAGCATTATTTGTCTTTTGACGTGTTTATCCTTCTGAGTTATATTGTGTTCAGAATGTATACATTCAGTTTTTCTAATGTTTCTCTTTATCCATAAAGAGAAACATTTTTTCCATGTGTTTCAGGAAAACACATGGAAAATTTTTGGTTCGATTAGTCTTTCGCCCATATACCCAGGTCGGACGACCGATTTGCACGTCAGGACCGCTGCGGGCCTCCACCAGAGTTTCCTCTGGCTTCGCCCTGCCCAGGCATAGTTCACCATCTTTCGGGTGAACTGCAAAAAATTAAAAATTAAAAAATACAAGAAAACAAATTTTTCTTGAGCAAGTTCAGCGTAGCGTATATTTTCATTGCCAAAAAACAAACATCTAAAAACAAACATCTAAACAAACATCTAAACAAACAAACGGTCATTTCACACTTTTCTTATTATCCAGCGTTCTGTTCAACAGTAATTTAATAGCAAATTGTCTTCTGCTCCTTTATGTAAACTGGAGTTGACTTGAGAAAACACACTTTGGTGCTATGATTGGACAATATCTATTACTACTCAGTGGCTTGCAGAAGACTCCACACCATAGTTTAAAATTGCATGCTTTTGACATGTAGCAATATAATAAAAAGCCATGTTTACATCAGCAAATACAGCATTTATGTCAAAAATGTTTTATATGCATTGTGGGTGTCATGTGTCCTCTGCAGTTCTACTGAAAAACAGTAACCTGGTTGTATAAGTATCCACTGCCTAAAATTATTCCGAAAACCAGAACTTTTAACAGCCATGTGAACAATTTAAAGTTGTACAATTCCCTGAATGAGGCATTCAGGATACTGTAGAAGATGAGAAAAAAACGAGTTAAATTTTTTTCTGTCTTTCGTACATTTAAGGGGGGAAAGGATGAAGTATTTGGCTAAGTAATGTCCTATTAACTTGAGATCTTCCGATCCAAAGAATCTGCTCGGCGTCCACTCCAGGCCTTTTCGAATGACTGGCATTAGACTCCATGAGGAAACTCGGTACTGTCTGTGACTTTAAATCAGCTGCACTGCCAGCAAAACGTAGCACAAAAGATCTACCCAGCTATTAAAACTTACAACTTAATTTCATGTGCATGGCTTTCTAAGCCTTATTATAAACTGTGTACTTTTTTATTGCCGTTCATCTAACAAATTTGCACATTCTTCCTAACAACTGAAGTGTTTTACACCATTTATAATGACGTTTACAGTGAGAGAGAGGCCATCTTGGCTGCCACTGCTTCTCATCTGTGCCATGTGAAAGACTCTATTTACTTAAGTTTTAATCACCTCCAAAAACCCATTGCTAAGATTTACAAATAATAATAATAATAAATTTTCTCTGGAAGCTTACTCTGCAAATGGTTATAGTTATGTTGCTAGACAAATTATCAACATCTTAAGAAAACAAAGAATAACTAACCTTCATCCAGCACTTCACCAAACTGCTCTGCATAAAAATGTCTGCTGGAGCAAAACTCAGATTTACTGAAGGCCATAGCTGGGTGTATTTCAGGAAATACATTATCAGTTACTGTCTTAAACATGCTAACACATGTTGCCACAACAACATGTGTTAGCATGAAGGGCTATCGAGATAAGCTCAGCATCCAGAACAAAACTGGTACGTTTTCAAGCACATACTTAAAACTTATTTGATTAACTTTAACGTCGAACCATGTAGAGACTCACTATTGCCAGGTTCTATGAGTTAAATGACAAACCGGATGTGAGAGACAACAGACTGCACATTTACATTTGTCAAGCTTGAAAGCATGAGCTGCCCAAATAAAAAAAAAAAGAGAGCGGTCTTAAATTCGAATGGACCTAAATCCACTTTGTTTTACAAAATTGTCACACTGATGATGAAAAATAAATATTGTCCACAAGACCTTGACTTTTGTGTAGAAAAAAATTATTTTATCTCTGAAGCAGGGATATTTGAATTCAAACAAATGTCAATGATAATTCTATTTAAAGAGTTCCTATCTGTTTTATTAGCAATGAGGAAGTTTCACTTGTAATCTATGGAATAACTAAACAAACTTGACTTTTTTCATTGTCTAGACATCTTAAGAAAATTTTGTATCAGACTCAAATATTTAATATCAAGACTAGTGCTTGTATTGGTACATCTGCATAAGTGTTTGTTATTCCATTTATCGAGATAATTGTCTGTCTGTTTGCACAACCGTGTTCATTTGGATGTGTGTCTGCGTCAAGGTAGTGTCCCCGCCGAGCCCCCGCGGCACTCTGGGCCTTCTGTCCTCCCCTCATAACCTCACAAAGACACTAATAAGCCGTCCGATGATGGATGCTTATGGATTTCTGCGCTGCTAATTTCCGTAACTATCACTGTTTGAAAGATAGCTGAGGGATTTAGCAGAGGGGGCCAAGAGAAGGCCCCCTTGTATTCTGTGGAAACACAAGAGCTGTATTATGTGATATAAAAAAAAAAAGAGGAACGTCCCCCTCTTTTCTCTCCCTCAGGCTGGGTCGGTGATATTTATCTACACGTAGTCACATGAGACCATTATGTTTATGGAATATCAAATGCAGGGCCAGCTCTGTCGTATTGGGTTGAGCCTTCGGAATTGCCAGAGGTATGCACAGGTTTTCCACGACAATTCACTCTTTCAGAACTGACATTTGAACTTTGGTTAATGGCCTGAGATAAATTTGTGTGGCCCAGTAAGTGAAAAGTGAAGCAGCTTACTAGTGTTACAGTTTATTGTAGCTGCTGCATACAAGTTTATGCAACACCAGTTTTCGATGATAAACAAATATTTAAAGGGGCATCATGTAAAATGAACTATTTTTAGCTTCACATCATGTTATAGTGGTATTCCCTCATCAAAACATATCTGGAGTGTTGCCTTGATTCTTTCATGTTTCAGAAATCCTTTAATCTCCCGTGGCAACCAAAATGCCTTGGTCAACGTAGCCCTGCCTTAAAGACACAGTTCCTCCTCGGAGCTGCAGTTTCCAAGCTTCTGTCTCACAGAGCAGCCCTCCTCTGAGATCCCTCCACTCAGCTCCTTCAGACTAGCCAGCAGTAATTAGCAAACACCTCGTGGAACTCTCCTGAGCTCATTATAAGAGCTACTTCAAAGTTGAAGGGTTAAAAGAGAAGTGTTGTTGTGATGGCTTTGCTGATGGCTCCCTGAAAGCAGAGTTTCAGAAAGACTAGGTGTCTTTAAAGCCACGGAACTCCAAACTCAAGATAAACTACAAAGTCATGTTCATTTTGAGTCATATTTGATATATGTAGCATTTTTATAACAACTGAAACTAACATAGTTACTTAATTGTGCTGTAGAATTTTCACTGTGTGCCTAGAAAATACATACTCCTTTAAAAAAAAAAGAAGCTTTAATCAAAGAAACAATAAGTACAGTGATGCATTACTTTTCTGTTCGCAAATGGATTTCATATTAAATCTCTACCTCTCCAAGCAGGAGAGGTTTGTCATTTTGAGGCCACGAGGATGAAAAATCCCTTAATTACATTGTAAAGACAAATGCTGGCAAACTCCTGTAACCCTATCCCACACAGCTGAAGCACACTCTGGCCCGCAAAACACAACACCTAAAAAAAACAAAAAAGCCAGAAAGAATCACTTTCCAATAATGTCTTCAACTCTTTCAGTCCAGCACATTTGCTGAATCACAGTTTACACATTTCTCTCTCTCTCTCTCTCTCTCTCTCTCTCTCTCTCTCCCTCTCTCTCTCTCTCTCTCTTTTTCTGCATTTGGACCGAAACTTTTAAATTTCGTTTATTTATTCTGCCTTTTAATCACTGCAAATTTTACTGTCGCTTTTGCTGAGCATCAACGCAGAGAGGTACCCCCGTGCTGAAGTCTGTAAAACGGGAGTGAGCTGCAGACCCCACCCCAACCCCTTTGCCACTTACTGCTGAGACCAGCATTAAACACCATCCATCACTGCCTGTCATAACAGCGCCCTGCACAGCTCACTGGGTGCACCACTGAATGTAAAAGGTGGGCCACATACGAGGCACAGCCACCGAAACTCAAATCTGTGTCGCACACGCATTTCCCCCTCTGCTTGCATAAATTAATGTATCGTCACAACAAGCCGCCCGTCTTTCTCCCTCGCCCCGTCTACTTCAGATGCCGCATGAGTCCTTCAGTCATGCCGTACGCGGGGATTCGCTACCTGGGCCTTTCGTGAGGGTGGTCGGGGGCCAAGTTTCTGTCAGTGAGGAATGTAATTAGGGAGAATTAAGCGGCATGGGGCTATAAGGGAGGTCAGGAAGAGCTGGCAGGGTCGAGGCGGGTCACTACCAAGTATTCTGTCTCTTTCTCCTTTCCTCTGTGTCTTATTTTTTTTCTTGTAAGACAACGCTGGGGTGAAGAGGTGTCATATTTAGCCCTACACTGCGGGAGGCTGTCAGATTAGGCCATGGATCTTTTCTGTCTCCATTTTCTCTCTTCCTCTGGTTGTCGTCCCCACTTATGTCTCCACTTTAAGGTTGTCCTCTTTTACCGGGTCTTAACGTCAAAAGTTCATCTTTCACTGCTAGTGAAACATAAGACGCGTGGCTGTAAGGCATCTGAAAGAGTTCTCAACAAGTGGTAAAGGTTTCTGTTGGCGTGAGATGTATAAAGCTAAAATTTGGGGATGGTAGAAACTAATATTAAAGTTCAAGAATGGCGTTCAGACAATTAATGCACCATTTCACAGCAAATCCTATTTTCTCTGAGCAAAATGCTTGTACTTACTTTCTGCATTATTATTAAATGCTAAGGTCCTAAAACAGTTAATTAAGGCTGAAAATATTATACGGTAGGAATAGCATTTTCCACAAATATGGAAACTTTTTCTACATCTGACTAAAAAAAGTAATTTTGCTATGAAATTCTTTTAAATCTCATTTATTTTCTTCTTTAGAATCAGTTCAGATTAATTACATTTAGTCCAGTTAAAGTAAATTAAATGTATTTAATAGTAGCATATTCTTATTTAATTTAAATTCAGTTCAATTTATTCAACAAGACAATCGAGTCCAACTTCAATGTAAACCAGTTATTCTGAGCTCCTCAAAATTAATCTAAATAGAAAGAATCCATTTAAAATCTATGGACGGAATTGGTAAAAATTAAAAAAATAAACAGAAGAAAATATGCTTTCATTTTCTTAAAAAATAATTACAAACTTCCAATTGGCAACAACATTTTCTTCAGCTTTTTTCTTGCTTAAACTTATATTTTTGACAGTTTATCTTTGGTGAGGAGCTCCAAATCATTGAGGATGGATGACCTCCTGTCAATCACCCTAATCTTTCTCCCTCTCTATCAGATTTAAACTGGGACTCTGGTAGACACATTCTGAAACATGTTATTTTATTATTTTTTTTTTTACATTCCACACAGAATGTTTAGGTCTCCCCAAAATCAGTCAACGTTTTGCTTTTTATAAGTGAGAAAAAACGTTCAGCTTTTCTTTTATTCAGTGTTGAGTCACAGTTTGCACAAACTGTGATGCGAATTCTGTTGCTCTCTGCTTCATCTGCAAAAGACAGCAGTGAGTAGAGGGAAGCATTTGAGACATTAAAACCACATGTTTATAAAAGACATCGGATACAGAATGATATTAAGACAAAAATAATGTAGGAAAATTCAGCCTGAACACATCCAAGTTAGAAGAGCTCCTGGCCATCTGACAATGTTGGAGGACTATGAATTTGAATATATTTGGGGCATTCATGTGTGTGTGTGTGTGTCCCAACAGAGAGTCCATATAGATGATTTTGCATGATAGTACAAAGACAGGGAGTGTTTGTGGTAGAATGCACCGCATAAAGTGAAAACACCTATCTGACTGTCTCAGTTACACTGTCTGCATATACACAAGCAAACACAGATTGACAGAGGAAAAACACAGAGTGCAGCTGGTTGATTTTATTGAATGTGTGCACAGAGGGAATTTCCCCAATCATCTCCGGTGCAGTCTGTCTGTCAGTGGGCTACTTACTCGCTTACTCGCCCTACCCATCTCCCCCTGGGGACGTCTCCTCTTGCGCTGCCTCTGCATCTCCTCGTTTCCTTCCTTCCTTGTTTTTGGCTCTCATTCTTTCCTCTTTGGCTCTGGCTGGGATTTTCCTCCCTGTCTTTCTCATGCTTGTTCACTATCTTGACTCTTCATCTGTTGCTTCATCTGTATTTTATCTTGAAGTCTTTTTTTTCTGTCATCAAGTTTTGTCTCTGTGCCTTTCACGACTAATTAAGGATGCTTTGTTGTTCTGTGACTTCTTTTTTTTCTCTCCAACAATTCTTCGACTGAGAAGCTTTTGAACTGTGTTGGATAAATAGTCCGTCTTCAGCTTAATGGCTAAACATTTTTCTTTTTAAAGTAACTATAACAAATGGTTTTTATGTGTTAACATTTTGATGGAAGATAATTTAACTGCAAATTTTGATTCATTATTTGTTGGTGTAGTGTTCTTTAATATAGTGAGGATTAGTATTCTATGTCAAAGAATGAAAATAATCACAAACTCTGTAAGATTAAGAAAACAGAAGTTCTTGTATTTTTGAAGGAAATGATAACTGAGTAAAGAACCTTTTACTACAATTGATGTATTAAAAATGAAGTCTGAGGATAAAGTAGAAACGATTCAATGACCTTTAGAGACTATTTTTGACAAAAGTCTGTAGGCAGCTCATGCTGCTTTTAAACATGGGCTTAATGCACTTTATACTCATCACAGTAAAGTTATTTTTGACAACTGCACTGTTAGTGGTGCTGATTTAAGCTGTTAATGCAAATCATACTAAGCACTAATAGGAATTCTGAAATGATTTTGTTTCAAAACAACAGCTAAATACTGTTTAACTACAAAGCAAAGCAACACAGACCTGTTGTGTTTTTGCATGTATAAATACATCAGACCAGGAGATAAGTTTGATATATTTGTAGAGTTTACGTGACAGACAGCTTGGCAAACTGATTCTTCTTTTTGCTGAAAATTATGTATATAAAGGTAATTTTGTTTTAATATAGAGGCTTTTCTAAAAGAAATTGGAAGCTGCTAAAACTCTTTATCAGCAGGACAGAGTGTTATAAAACTGGTGGTGTGAAATTGATCACAAGGTTTTTGATTTTATCTTAGTTTTTTGTACATTTATAAAACTAATCTACATTCAAACACTGCCTTTTGGCTAATCGACTTTATTAGTAAGTTACCCTAACCCAAAATAATCAAACAGCAACACTTTGAGATGTTTCAAATATAATTTAATCAAACGCTGCTGACCCCTACCAAAAAGAATGTCTTTAATGCAGCAAAACTGAAAGCTTTGCTCTTCTTCACAACACAATGTATCACTCTCTTGTATTTATGAGCCTGACAGTCAGCCGTGTGCTCTGCACTCTTCTGTTTCTACAGACAGCAAGTAAGACATTTCATGAGGGAAAAGTGAAGGCAGAAGGAAGATTTGAGAAAGTGAAAGTACCAGAGATTGAATTATCTCTGCTGAATCTCTATGGATGAGGAGAAATGAAAACTGGACTAAAAGAATAAAATATCACTTATTTTACTGTGTTTTACTGTAGAAATATTAGTTTCGCAAGACTTTTGTTTGTATCGTGTCACTTGTGCTTGAATTTTCTACCTGCAACGCAAAATGCTGCTAAATAAACTCCTTCTTAAGTATTGATTTGTCACTTCCTCAAGTCAAAAACAACTTTTTTGCTTCAAAATAAAAGTATTGGGAATAGACAGTGTGACAATGTTGAGCTTCACTTCTTAAATCTGAGAGCTCACAATAAAAGTTCATCTTTATTTCACCAGCTCAAGTCCTGATAGCTTCTGCACAGAGAAACATGCAAGTTCACAACAAATGTCGCAAGATAATTTTCCACTGGATCTTGTTTCACCACTATGTGAAAATCTATTTTTTTTATTAAACAAATCAACATTAATAAAAACCTGTTGGATTGTTAGATTGTGAAGAGATCAGCAAATAAATTCTAGATCTAACTAAACGTTGTGATTGTTTTTGAATGTCGGTACCATAAACATGTCCATTTTCAAACAATTCTTTTCACCTCCCTTGTTCTGAAAGGTTTATTACTCTGGCTGCTTCATTTATGTAATGAGGCAAGTATTACATTAGAAACCGTGCATAACACTACAAAGAGCAAAGTATTAAAAACTATTTTAGTTGTTGCCCCAGATCTTCAAACCCCTCCACAAGTTTTATGCCACAGCTGGAGAGAATTACAGCTCAGTAAGATCTTGGTTTTCACAAGACAAGCCAGATTTAAACTTAACATATAGTGTTTTAGACCATAATTATATATGTATAATATGTCAATCTAAAATAGAAAATGCCTGGTAAAAAGCATAATTAGGACAAAGTGCTGTTGGGTGCCCGCATGTGGCACAGAGAAGGGGATGTTATTTTTAATTGGTTGCAGAAAGTGTGCTTTCAACTTACTAGTTTCCTTATATTATAAAATAAAAATCCCTATGAATATTTGAGAGTGTGATTTGGGTACTTCCACTTTATTCCACTCCTTGATTACAACTTATATTTATTTTTTGTTTCTTTCCTCATTTTATGTGCTTTTTCAGCAAATTAACTCGTTCAAGTTTTATCTTTCAATTTGGAGGCACATTTACAAGCCGTGTTTCAGTTTTTAATTTCCTGTTTTTGCACGAAAACTGGCAGATATTTGTCTGCGTTGTTATATGTTACTGCTCAAACATAGGTAATGATTCACACACACACACGCACACACCTACATAGACACACACGAACGCACACACACTCGAACACTAACAAGTATCACGATGCAGCAGTTGCATGGGATGGTGTTTCCGCAGAAACAGCGGGGGGATATTGGAGCCAGACGTACGGAGCTGTCAGGGTATAGTGATAGGGATGGGTGTCAGTCACATCCCAGGGGTCCACACACACACACACACACACACACACACACACACACACACACACACACACACACACACACACACACACACACACTCGTTAACCCTTTTACTCTCCTTTGCACACAGATGAGTGTGATTTGATGAGCTGTAGCAGATGTAAGTGGACACCCCTCTCCTTCCCAATGAAGATATATTCCTGGCCGAGGGTGGATGTGGGGGCCTGACTCTGCACCTTTACCGTGCAGGGCCCAGTCCACATCTGCTTTCCATCAGCCACAAGGCTTACCTTTTTAAGGCAAGGGCGGGGAGGGCAGTCCAAGAAACGAAACAAGGGGTTGTGAGTGTGGGGTTGGAGGCGAGGAGTTGAGCAAAGTTCGGTTCTTGGCTTGATTCAATTACTAGCACCACCGCCATGAGAGAACATTCCCCCTCGGGTGTCTAGCTCTCAGTGTGTGTGTGTGTGTGTGTGTGTGTGTGTGTGTGTGTGTGTGTGTGTGTGTGTGTGTGTGTGCATGTGTTTGTGCTGCAAAAAAGACACTTTGTGTTGTTTTTAGGTAAGGGTGTGTGTTTAGTGCTTGACAACCCAGGGTCACTGAGATGTTTGCTGGTCACTCAGTGACCCAGCAAGGCCACTTAAAGAGTATTTCCTTCACTTCTCACCTGGTTAGCAGCTTTTCCATGTGTTCTCCTTTGTACTTGTTGCCATTTCTGACTTTTTCTCACAATCAATGTTTAACTAGTAAAAAAAATAAATATAAAAAGGCTGTGCTCATTAGTGGGATTAGTTGCATAAAAAGCTTTATCAATATCCTACTTTAAGGTAAAAAAAAGAAGAAGAAATCCCAGCTTGCACCAATTCAACAGTTTCATAACAGTTAAAAGCTGGTGGATGTTTTTTCTTAGAGTGCTTTCAGTCCAAATAACAGTCAAACATACATTGTTAGTAGTTAGGAGGTAGCTGACGACCACTCATCATGACTGTTTAACAAAAAAGTGAATAAATACGAAGCAGACAGAACTCTGCTTCTGGTTTATGTACGTTTATGTTGCTGCTGGTTACAATTACAGAGAGCTTGAGTTACCGAGGCTCGTGTTTGACTGTAAACATTCTTGTTCATATGGAGTATTTATTAGGGGTGTAACGGTGGACCAAAACTTTCAGCACTGACCTTTTCACTTGCACAGACAACCGAAGAGTCACAGCACCGTTTTGAAGCCGCACAGGCACAGAACGTTAATTTGCGGAACTGAAGAGTGAAGCTCCATCCTTCACCATGCAACCTTTAAAAGGTGGCACATGAAGCAACTCAGCAATAAAGGTTCACGGTCTATGCAGAAAATAAGAGGTTGTCACCTAATGGATGCTGGAGATACAGCTCATAACCTTCCACAACTCTGCAGGGATAAACAAGCAGGCATCAGCAATGGATGGATGGAATAGTTTCGATTCACTGCTCAACAGTGATGAGGTACGTCACCAACTCGGTTAATCACCTTGAACAGTTGAGATTCAGCAATCTCGAAAAGGTATGATTTCAAAACCGCTGAGATATTCTTTCACAACACTTCCATTCCTAGAGACCTTTTACCCAGTTCCAGTACAGGATAGAGCTACTAACCTGCAACTCTTACATGAGTCCCTTGTCCAGAACTCCTGAATCAAACGGCTGACTTCCCTCCTTTGGCATGTCACTCAGCTCTGCAGAAACCTGATAATGAGTCATTCATTTGATTCAGGAATGTAATGATACGGGACGCATCTAGAGATCGCAGGGTAGTCGCTCTTGAGGACTGGACTTGTGCACCCGTTCTTTTATATAACAGCAGAGAAAGTTTCTGAATGTTCGGAACATAGTTATTCCACATTTACCCTCCTTCACCTGTTTCCAGGATGAACAGGTGTTGGGAAAATTGTGGCAAGGAAACTAATGAGGTGCTGATTGCTGTCGTTACAGTAATGCTTTGTCAAAGTACAGAAGGTGAAGTGAGAGGTTTGTTAAGCAGCAGAATGCAGGCTAGCTAGCCAAACCTTTAGCCAAGTTAAAGAAATGAGGTGAGCAAATGTCAGCTGATTAGACTCCCAGTGTCATGTTAGGAAGAACAGTCTCTATATTCTTACATAAAAACATCTACTAAATTCATTGTGCTTGTTGCACCTTTTCTTCCAATTCTAAGTATATCTATTAAAATAGATACAGAAACACAGCAGCTATTACTTTCACAACAAAGTTATTAGCACAGCCGGTTTAATGGTGGATTACAAATATCCATTTTCTTCTAATATACAAAGTATACGTACCTTTATGTTCCTTTCTCCTCTCTGTGACATGCTGTGAGTTTTACTGAGTCCCTGTCTGATGGGTTCTTCGCTTTTTTAAATTTTATTTAAGGGGCACCCGAGACAGTGAACAATGGGCAAACTGTTGAGTGCCGACTCAACTCAGCCTAGAGGATTTCCTTCTCAACCCAGGACCACCTAACTCTACATGACACGCTGCATCAGCGGCGAGAAGAGGCATTCATTAAAAAAGCAAGAAAAAGGAAAACAGGAAAGCTGAAAGTGTGATACATTTAAGCAAATACCGAGGTCCAGAAAATAAGAGATTTATTAGTTCTATCCGTTTTTTTGGTGTTTCTTTTTTTATGATGCAGATAGAGAAAAAAAACTACACAAAAAACTTTTTGGTATGCTAATTTTTCATATTTTTACTGTATAATCAGGCAGTGAAAAACTTGTGTGTGTGTGTGTGTGTGTGTGTGTGTGTGTGTGTGTGTGTGTGTGTGTGTGTGTGTGTGTGTGTGTGTGTGTGTGATTTTAAAGGGAAGACATGCAGGCAGAGTGAGTTGCAGAATTCATTATAAATAGACCCTTCATTTCCGCCCGCTGCCACTTATTAGACTGTTTGACTCGCACCTGGATCATCTTCCATAGCTTCCTCAGTTCAAGTGCTTTTACATCATAAATCTGCAGTAAAAACATCTCTTTGTGCAGCAGCCCCACTCGTCACATAACTAGCTTTGACCTTCTTCATCAGATATCTCTCACCTCAGCCTACTGTAGCCTTCAGAGACACCACTAACCAGACACAGATGGACATACACCAGTGACAGCAGATGGAAAAGTCCTAACTCCAAATCTAACCAATATCATGTGTGGGCTGCTACGTGTAAAATAAAAAGAGATCTTATTTTTTTATTTTTATTAATGATATAAGGAGAGTTTTATGATAAGCAACTGTGTAAAATAAAATACTTATTCTTATTCATGAATTTTCAGAAGTCATTTTGCAACGTGTTGCAAAAAAGTCATGTTTCATTCAGATGGTGGGTAAAAAACTCAAGTTGAATCCAAGTTTTTATTTCAGAAATAAATCCCGTTTGTCTTATGTCTAAAAGAGGCTTATTGCTCCTGCTTTATGTGTGTTTTGGATTATGGGGGATGTGATTTATGTGTATGCCTCTTCTTACAGCTCTGGTTACAGTTTATTGTGGACCTACTATACGTTCATAACATGTTGTCTGTTGCTCAATTGCGTTGGACTGCATTACCTCACCTAATCTCTAAAGCTATTGTGGGCCTATCTTCAGACCAGAACTCGTAAAAAAATCTGCTGTTTATCCTAGTCAGTCCAAGTTCCCTCGTTGTTGGTACCAGAATGTTTTACAGAATTCATAAAAAAAGCTAATTGAAACATGACGTACTGGATGTATTACCTCCAGAACAAGCTAAAAATCATAACACAATCTTTTAATACGTTCCTTGATGAATCACTTGGAGGCAGATAGATGTATTGCCTAATTGATTTTGGTCACAATGCTGATCATGTGAAAAAGAGTCTTTGGGGGATTTTGATTTAAGTTTTTTTTGTCCTTTGACGTAAATTTGTTTCTGATAAAAAGGCATCATTCAAAAAAATAAAAAAGATTGCAAATAAAATCCAACAAAGTTCTTATAATTGTCAAAATCGCATGTTTCCAATTTTGGCGATGAGCGCCAAGTCTGGTCACTCAGATTCAAGTCTGGACTCAATGTTGCTATAACTTTCCATTCAGACGACTCATGTTTCTAAAATTAAAATATCACTTTAAATCAAAATCAGAGGTATGAATAATTGTATGAATTGCCATATGTGGTTTTGATCATCATAAGCTGTTCTGTCACAATCTATTGAACAAGAGCAGAGCTGAGTGTGGTGCTGGGCTGTAGCGCCTTAATTAGGGATAAAAGTTCCCAGTTATTCTTAAATTTATAGTCTAGCTTTATTATTATTATTATTTCTCCTCACTGCTCCCTTCTAGTAACTTGTCCGGTCTCTCTAAACCCACCCAGGGTTCTCCCACACTGCGCAGACGCGGGCTTAGGCTGGGGATAAGAGAAAGTGCTTGGTAGACAACACTGGCTAATTTGTAAAAGATACAGCGACTGCACGGCTTTCCAAGGCACCGTGGGGGAACCAAAACATTCAGCAGTTGTCCAAACAGATTCCTCGCTCCTCTCTGCAGCGTGCGACGCAGCGCTGCTCCGACCGCTACACTCGCGCAAACACACACGCAAAACACACACAAACTCTCTCTATCCTCTGGCGCTGGAATTTATTTTTGCTTGGGGTGATTGCTGTGTCTGCAAGTTCTGAAGTCTTGTTAATGAATTTGAAATGGGGTCATGTTGGGATTGATGGGTGAGAACTGTGTGTGCGTGTGTTTTGTGTGTGGAAAAAAAAAAACACAGGGAAATGATGTGGGGAGTTTTTATGAGATCACACAAGCTAAGCACCTTTGTTTCACCGAACCGCCGGACCTCGTTTGGCAACGATTATCTACTGCGAATAATGTGTTCGATGTAAAAAAAATCTGCAAAGCAAGTACCAACAGCACGGTTGTTGCTGGACATATTTGGGTGAGGGCATGTGTGTCCTCTTGTGCAACTTTCAGCAAATTTTCACTCTGAGTGAAAAATAAGCAACAGGGGGCGCCTGCACGCACCCAGACATTTAAGTAAGCGCTGCATTCACACTCAGGTGGAATGTACTGCAAAGAAAAGAAGGTATAGGATTCATTCACCGCTCCCTGCTGCCGATTTGATCAAACACACAAACATCTACTATGAATGTGTTCACCTGCTCTGCTTCCTGTGCAGAAGCCGGCGCTGTGAGAGCGTGACCGCCGCTGCCCTTCCCATATCTATCTCCCATCGTCTTGTCTTATCACACCACACACATTCTGCGGCGTTGCCTCCTGTGATTGTGTGAAAAAGCCCGGGGCTTTTTTCTCCCCCCACCGAGAAGACGGCGGGGGGAGAGGAAAAGTGAGTCCAGTTGTTTGTGACAATACCAAGGCGAGTGGGCGCAGCAGTGCTGGAGAGATTCTGTTGTTATAGGGACAAAACAAATAAAGTGTCAGGCCATTCAAAAGATGGCTTGGCTCAAGAGGGTCAGGCCGGGCTAATTCCTTTGAAAAACAATCAACTGCCATTTCTCTTCTCTCTCTCTCTTTCCCTCTCTCTCTCTTTCTCCCCCTCCGTCTCAGCAGCTGTCTAGGCTTTTCCTGACACTGATGGACATTTTGGGAAACTCTCTTGCAGTTGCACCAAGGTCAGGGGTCGCATTACCCTTTAAAATATACAAACTATTACATGTCAAGAGGATCACGCTTTGAAATGAGAGAGAGAGAAAAAAAGAAACCGATTTTCATCCTGTGGATTAAATCTCATTGAAATTTTTCTGAATTCAGACATACTGCTTTTTCATTTGTTACACTGCACTTTTAATGGCAAAAGTGCGATTAAAGGCAGCGAACTTTACCATATTAGGATTGCATGCAACAATATTGTATAAACATAAACCGATAGTCGGTTTGCAATAAAAGAGTAATCATTGCATAAAGAGGTTTGTGAAGGAAAACAGAATTAAGAAAACCAAGAGAGACAGCAGCCAGGTGAAGGAGAATGAAGCGGAGATTAAAACAACAAATTTAGGATGACATGGGCATTCACCTAAACTGATTGGCAGCGAAGGAAGAGTGTCAGCTAAAGAAGAAGACAAGAGTCCCATGATGACGCTACAGAAGCTGCAGACATACAGAGTTCAGTTTAGGGAGTCAGTGAGTTCCTGTACATAGGAGTGCTTTGAAATAAAGATAAGAAATTCATCACATAGAGGACAAAGCAAACACTGCTTTAAGCAATCAAAACTCATCTTATAGAAGAAAACTAACACCACAAGTCACCAAAATCGGTCTCTTCCATTGCACAAAGCATGGCAACTGCATTGACAAATGGCCCTACAAGGTGTTTAAGTGTGATTCAGATTTTAATTGCTGGAAACAAATGTTAAAAAACATAGATTTTACCTCACAATTATATACTGCTTTATGTCCATCCATCAAATGAAATCCAGTTATAAATGCAGTCACCATTACATTTGTAATGTGAACAAAATGTGTAAAAAAGCTCAAAAGGTACAAACACTTTAGCAAGGCACTTTATACTGCATGTAATCAGATAAACCTTTGAAAAAATACTACCATGACATTCTCTTCTTGAAGACATTTTTTGTCAATGAGGGCTTAATATTAACAATTTAGATTCTTTCTGTTATTCTATATCTATTTTTTTTTTTAGCAGCGCTTTTTGTTAAGACTGGAAATGGCTGCACTTGAGGGCTCAATACGCAGGTCAGGCAGGATAACCCCCATATCCTGATTACTGACACAGACTGCCCTCTGGAACACAGGCCAGCAATAAAAAGGTTTCAGTGAGCTGCTGCAAACCCGCCTGCATGGCTGGTGTAGCTGTCTGAGAGTGCAGCTCTCCCTGTGAGGAGAGACATTAATCTGCGATGCCGTATTTCCCAAATGCGAGTGTGGAGCTATGCTCACGTATTGACAGAAAACTCAACTATGAATACAGAAAGAGAAATCCATGAAAAATGTTGTGAACAAAAAGTGCATATTCATGGCTGTGAAAATCAATAGCAGTTTTGAATGGAAGCTTTTTGCATCCACTTTGTCTGAACAGGTTGAAAGACTGAAAGAGGGTGAAGGGAGGGGAAAGAAAAGGGGGCTTTTAAATCTTCAACTGATACAGCAAAGTGAGAGGCCCCCCATGTGACTATGAATATCTCCCTTTTTATTACTATTGAGTGGTGTGTGGAGAAAAGCAGCGGAGCTTCATTCAAGCCTCAAAATATCGAAGGACAAAAGGCTCCCTGACACACAAACAAATGGATACGTATAGCACACAGAGAGAAGTGGCAACTCAAAGCACTGCTGCAAGACCTGACAGCAAGGTCTCAGATGGGAAAATATTTTAACTTTATCATTGTAAATCTTAAAACTGAAAAGGATTTTTATAACATTTTTAATCATCTTGTATCGCCATAATTGCTTTGAGCAGCTATATTAATAACGTATATATAGTAGAATTATTATACTAGTAACAATCAGGGCTAATTAGTTCTTGAGACAGTAGTATTCAACAGTAGGTTAAAAAGAACAATTCATAACTATA